>CM076575.1:1308621212-1308815149 GCA_034641835.2 Pinus albicaulis | reverse complement strand
CACCAAACAAACCTTTCAACCAAATTGCTTCTTTGCAAGCATGTGAAACAGCTATGTATTCTGCTTCTGTAGTGGATAAAGCAACAATGTTCTGTAGCTTTGACATCCAGCTAATAGCTCCACCTGCAAGAGTAAAGACATACCCTGAAGTTGACCTTCTCTTATCCAAATCACCTCCAAAATTAGAATCAACATATCCACAAACATATTCACTGCTCCTGTTATAAGTGATACAATAATCACTTGTGCCTCTCAAATACCGAAGCACCCATTTCACTGCTGACCAGTGCTCTTTTCCTGGATTTTCCATATACCTGCTGACAACCCCAACTGCATGTGAAATATCTGGTCGAGTACAAACCATCGCATACATCAAACAACCTACTACATTGGCATATGGAATTCGAGACATATATTCCTTTTCTTCATTAGTGTTAGGACATAAACTTGAAGAAAGCTTAAAATGGAAAGCAAAAGGAACTGAAACAAGCTTCACATTGTTCATACCAAACCTCAAGAGTATCTTCTCAATATACTTTTGTTGTGATATCCATAGCTTACCATTGCTCCTGTCTTTGAAAATCTCCATGCCCAAAATCTGTCTTGCTGCTCCTAGATCTTTCATATCAAACGTCCTAGCCATCTGAGCCTTTAACCTGTTGATCTCTGTTATGCTTTTGCTTGCTAAAAGCATATCGTCAACATATAACACTAAGATAATGAACATGCCATTACTTAATTTCTTAAAGTAAACACAATGATCATATTCACTTCTTATATAATTTTGACTCATCATGAAAGAATCAAATTTCTTGTACCACTGTCGAGGCGACTGCTTCAGACCATACAATGATTTCTTGAGCTTGCAGACAAATTTCCTGTTGCGATTTTGAACAAACCCTTCCGGTTGTTCCATGTAAATTTCCTCATCTAAATCTCCATGTAAAAAAGCAGTTTTAACATCTAGTTGCTGTAATTCTAAATCAAGTAAAGCAACTAATGCTAACACAATACTATGATAGGCGGGATTTTTAGCCAAGTGAATTTAACTTTGACTATCACAAAATAATTTGATGCTGTCCTGCAACTTACCAAACTCACCAAACAAACCTTTCAACCAAACCACTTCTTTGCAATCATGCGAAGCAGCTATGTATTCTGCTTCTGTAGTGGATAAAGCAACAATGTTCTGTAGCTTTGACATCCAGCTAATAGCTCCACCTGCAAGAGTAAAGACATACCCTGAAGTTGACCTTCTCTTATCCAAATCACCTGCAAAATCAGAATCAACATATCCACAAACATATTCACTGCTTCTGTTATAAGTGATACAATAATCACTTGTACCTCTCAGATACCGAAGCACCCATTTCACTGCTGACCAGTGCTCTTTTCCTGGATTTGCCATATACCTGCTGACAACCCCAACTGCATGTGAAATATCTGGTCGAGTACAAACCATCACATACATCAAACAACCTACTACATTTGCATATGGAATTCGAGACATACATTCCTTTTCTTCATTAGTGTTAGGACATAAACTTGAAGAAAGCTTAAAATGGGAAGCAAAAGGGACTGAAATAGGCTTCACATTGTTCATACCAAACCTCAAGAGTATCTTCTCAACATACTTCTGTTGTGATAGCCACAGCTTACCATTGCTCATGTCTCTGAAAATCTCCATGCCCAAAATCTGTCTTGCTGCTCCTAGATCTTTCATATCAAACGTCCTAGCCATCTGAGCCTTTAACCTGTTGATCTTTGTTATGATTTTGCTTGCTAAAAGCATATCGTCAACATATAACACTAAGATAATGAACATGCCATTACTTAATTTCTTAAAGTAAACACAATGATCATATTCACTTCTTATATAATTTTGACTCATCATGAAAGAATCAAATTTCTTGTACCACTGTCGAGGCGACTGCTTCAGACCATACAATGATTTCTTGAGCCTGCAAACAAATTTCCTGTTGCAATTTTGAACAAACCCTTCCAGTTGTTCCATGTAAATTTCCTCATCTAAATCTCCATGTAAAAAAGCAGTTTTAACATCTAGTTGCTGTAATTCTAAATCAAGTAAAGCAACTAATGCTAACACAATCCGAATTGAAACAATTTTCACAACTGGTGAAAAAATCTCATGAAAGTCAACGCCTGCTTTCTGAGAAAAACCTTTTGCGACTAGCCTCGCTTTGTACCTGTCTTCTGTATCATCAACACCCTTCTTCAATTTGTAAACCCACTTACATCCCACAGTTTTTCTGTCTTTAGGAAGTTCTACCAGATCCCATGTGGCATTCTTCGCTAACGCCTTCATCTCGTCCTTCATAGCCTCTTTCCACTTACCACTGTTTGAACCTTCTATAGCTTCTTGATAGCACAAAGGTTCATCATCGTTAGCAGTTAAAGCAACTGAAGTAACATAATCATCATACCTTTTAGGAAGTCGTCTGATTCTCGTAGACCTTCTTAAATATGTTTCTGGTACTTCCACAATTTGCTGATTATTATCTGTAGGAACTTCTTCATGATCAGCATCTGAAACACGTTCATGATCTGCATCTGAAACTTGTTCATGATCTGAATCTGAAACTTGTTCATCTGGACTATCATCAGTTTTTGAAATGGTTTCAAACTGAATGTGTTGAAGCTTAGGTTCATTATCCTGTTTCAATTCATCATCTACATTTGGATTTTCAAGTGAGGATTCATTAAATTTAACATCTCTGTTAATGATGATCTTGTGAGTAGTAGGATCCCACAACCTGTATCCCTTAGTCCCATCACCATATCCAACAAAGATATATCTTTTTGATTTATGATCTAACTTATAACGCTGATGTTTCGGAACTAGAGCATATGCATCACAACCAAAAACTTTCAGTTTAGAATAATCACATGGATAACCTTTCCATACCTCTTGAGGAATTTTGCATCCTATTGCAGTTGATGGTGATCAATTTACCAAGTAACAAGCTGTAGAAACCGCTTCTGTCCACAATTCCTTCTGCAAGTTGGCGTTACTAAGCATACTTCTTGCTCTCTCTAAGAGAGTCCTGTTCATGCGTTCAGCAACTCCGTTTTGCTGAGGAGTATATAAAGTGGTTTTATGTCTCTCGATCCCAGCATCCTTGCAATAATTATCAAATTCTTTTGAAGTGAACTCACCACCATTGTCAGTTCTTAAACATTTAATGGTTCTTCCAGTGATGTTTTCAACTAATGCTCTAAACTGTTTGAAAACTGTGAACACATCAGACTTCTTCTTTAACATGTAGACCCACACTTTTCTAGAGAAATCATCAATAAAAGATACAGAATATGACGATCTCTCATATGAGGTTGTAGGAGATGGACCCCAAACATCAGAATGGATATAATCAAGAATTCCCTTACTAGTATGTTTTCCAGTTTTAAACTTCTGCTTGCTTTGTTTCCCAAATAGACAATGTTTGCAGAAATCTAACTTAGAAGATTTTAAACTAGGAAGTAACTTACGATCAGATAAAATTTTTAATCCTCTTTCGCTCATATGGCCCAACCTTTGATGCCATAAATGAATAGAATTACTTTCGTTTTCAGATACTGTAGAAGCATGATCTGACTCTGTTCTTCCTTCTAACTGGAAAAGATTTCCAACCTTCTTTGCTTTCATTACTAGTAAAATTCCTTTATAAACTTTCATTACTCCACCTTGAATAAAGGTTTTATATCCATTAGTGTCTAGTACTGCTAGTGAAATGAGGTTTTTTCTTAGTTCAGGTACATGTCTTACATCAGTTAGAATTTTATTTGTCCCATAAAACATTTTAATCTAGACGCTTCCAATTCCCACAATATTACATGAGGCATCATTTCCCATATAAACCACTCCATCATCGATTGATTTATAAGTTTTAAACCACTCTCTATGAATGCACATGTGATTTGACGCACCAGAATCTAATAGCCAATGTTGATCATGATTAGACAAACTAACTGATAACACTTCATCACTCATACCTGAAATCGATGCCGAACCTGTATCTGTCGTGTTTGCTTCTTTCTTCTCTGTCGAAGAGTCTCCTTTGGATGTTTGCTGTCTCTTCCAACAGTCCTTCTTCAAATGTCCTGATTTGCCACAAAACCAACACTTTACCTTACTCTTCTTCCCTTTCGATTTTGAACGTGAGTTGTTGTGCTTACTGAAGTGTCTTTCGTTGGAACGACCTCTGAACATCATTGCTTCTGATGTAGAGGTTTCTGAATTTGGCCTCTTCCTTGTTTCTTCGGACAACAAAGCTCCAACAACATCATCAAATTCAAGGGTTTTTGATGAACTAAGACTTATAGAAGTAACAAAATGATCCCATGACTCGGGCAACGAGCATAATAAAGTTACAGCTTTATCTTCTGATTCAAATTTTACTTCTATACTTTCTAATTGCACCAGGAGAGTATTAAAGGTATTCAGATGATTAGTTATCGTCGTACCTTCCTTCATGCGCAAGCTGTACAACTGTCGCTTCAGAAGAATCCTATTGGTTAAGGATTTTGTCATGTACAACTTTTCAAGCTTTGACCACAAACCAGCAGCAGTTTTCTCTGACACGATGTTAAACAAAACATCATCCGCCAAACACAGTCGAATGCCGCTCAGTGCTCTTTCATCCAGATCACTCCATTCATCATCTGTCATGGTGTAAGGCTGTTTGGATTTTCCCAACAGCGCCTTCGCCACGCCTTGTTGCACAAGTAGATCATACATCTTCACTTTCCAGATCTCGAAGTTGTTTTTTCCATTAAACTTCTCGATCTCAAACCGGGCACTTTGTGTTTTTGCCATTTTTAGTAGCTCGTGTCACAAAACAAAACAAAAACAAAAAAACAATCTCCAATTTCAACTTTTTAATAAAGAATGCCTTTAAAAAAAAAAATACCCTTCACCTTCCTCTAAAGTGCCTCTCACTTCATACCATATGCAAATGGTATTAAATAACTAAAAAAAAAGTCAAATCGATCTTTTAAATCACCACCTCCAAAATCGATTTATTGTGACCACTTCATAAAATACCATGTGCAAATGGAATTATTAAATATCAAATCGATTTTTAAAGAAATACTATCATACAAATCGATTTATTCTAATGGGCCACCCTTAATATAATCGATTTATTGTTTTGAATACACATTGACTCAATGTAAAACATTTTTAGAGTCAATTCAATACAAATATAAATCGATTTTTAAAAAACAAAACGACTTCTTAATACCATGATGTTAAAATCGACTTTTTTTTTTTTGTTCAAAGGCATAAACCAGCGTTATAAAGACTGCATATCGACTTAACTTCGCATCAGCTTAAAACTTCAAATTGACTTATGCTTTATTGACACATCTCTTCAAAATTTCAATCAACTTTAACACGGACAGTTCAACCACATTGCTTCAACGCTGCGAGTCTTCTCCATTCAACGCTGTTCAAAATTTCAAATTTGGCTAACCGGTCCACGGCAGTCTGCGCACATCAAAAACTGGCCACGAATTCTGCAATCGCATACGCAGATGAATTTAACGGCTCACAGCTTCAAGTCATGGACAGGTCGAATAGCTCATAAATTCTCACGGTGTACAACGTCAGCTCTTTCGATTTACGACTCTGCTTGACTCTTCCACACGGACAGAAGATTTCAACACAACGCCATTCAGCAAAACCACCATTCAATAAAAAACCACAGCTGGTCTTCGACACACAGATCAATTCGACAGCTGAACAGTACGCTCCGATACCAATTGTTAGAGATACAACAGCGGAAATATAAAATCAAATAAGACACACAGCATTCAACCATGAAAAACACAAATTTTAACATGGTTCACCCAACCAATCTGGGCTACGTCCACCTAACAGGGCATCGGCAATCTCATTAATCAACTATAGAAATACAATAGCAGAGTTTCTCATCTGCTCAGCCTTCCTCATTACACATTCCTCCTCATGCTCACTTGCCTCTACGGGCTTGCATTTTATAGCTGTGAATGAAAACAAACTCATAAATTCTCTCACAACAAATATAGGATGCATTAACTCCTCATCAGAAACTGATGGAGCCAATGTAGCAACAAATCCTATTGTTGTCATCTACATGAGATTTTCTCCAGATTTAATTTAAAAATAAGAAATAAAATCTCAACAGAAATTTCTTCAGGGGCATGGCACATAATAAAAGCTGCATGGGCACCCTGTCCTTAATGAAGAAAAACATATTGCTGACGAATAAACCCTGATGTTACCTCTTACTTGTGTTCAGGACCTTTGATCGGTCCTCGCGGTCTTCAAACTGGTGCTTTGCCTCTTAAACCACTGATTTAAGGCTTAAGTTGCTCATTGGCGTGCCCTAATCTCTCTGTTTTGTACTGAAACATTCTGCTGCTTCATCTTTGCCTTTGTCCGTGCATTTCAAGCTTTAATGGCGCCGGTAGGTTCTCCATAGAGTTTAAACCCTGTTCTTTTTAATTAACGTCCTGTCCTCACCTTCCCCGGTCATTTTTCATCAATTCTGCCCCTGTAAATGATCTTCTTTGATTTCTCTGTCCTTTTAGCAGAGATGTGCATCATGGCAGCCATTGAATCTTAATAACCCTGCAAAATACACAAAAAAGTTAAGGAAATCATGCATTGGGTGGCAGATGATGTGGAGGCGGAGAAAGGTCGTGTAGATGACGATACGGAGGAGAAAATCACAGAAAGAATGGAGGAACGTGCTCTGGTGGATGGTGGCGGTCTGCAGAGCAAGTATATGTGGAAAACGTTAAGAAATGCGAAAAAGAACCAATATATGCAATGGAATGGGAGACCGTACGGAGGGTGCACGTGGAGATGACGTGGCGGAACCGGGCGATGGTGGAAAAGTCAGCGGCGGGCGAACAAATCGGGATCGTCGATCGTGGAAAGATCAACGGTGGAGGACAACAGATGGCGTGCCATGGCATGAGCTATCGCGTGCGCAATTACATTAAACTTTGTGCATCTTGGCCGAGCAATAGCCGTCGGATGGCCTGCTCCAGATTGGACAGTCTACGGCAATTTCGCTGGGCATCCGTTTCCGGACAATAACGCGCAATGGATGGAGTTAACGGGCGGGGACGGCGGTTTGGAAATCGTACACAAGGGCACGTGTCAAACGGTGAATGGAATCGTTGGGCGTTGGAGAGAAATCACCTACCATGCATAAGCGGTGCGAAGGAAACCGGCAAGTTTGGAATAGTCGTATGGGGACCACCGACATTGGACGCACTGTGGGCCGTCGGATCTTCATGGAAATGAACGGTGATGGCGCGATGAGGAAAATGAGCGGATAGGCCAGGGGGGTATCGGGTTTAACGTTCACCGTCCGATCAACCACGATCAACGGCAGACATCGCACCCGATAGGAAATGGGGGAATAAGCGCCGTTTAGACTGGCGGATGGTTACAGCGCAGGGTTTTGTGGAAGGTAAAGGAGCGCGGGGCTAGGCCTAACATAAGGTTCAGAGTGGGTTTTTAAGCCTTTTAAATGCATTTTGAAGCCTTATAAGGGTAACGGTAGGAAGATAAATAACGAATCAGGCTAAACCAGGGACATGGGTAGAATTTGAAGGGGGATTTGGGAGGTTTCAGGGGATTAGGGGGGAATTTGACAAAGGGAACACATAGGTTAAAATGGGATAATTTGCAGGGGTATAAGGGGGAAAACAGGCCCTTTGAGAAATGGATTAGCAGGGGGGAAATGTTTTAGGCACAACACTAAGAGACTTCAAGGATGATGGGTTTTCAGGAAAATGCATTCCTTGAAGGCTCCAAAGCAAACTAGCCCCTAGCTTGCTTGTCAAGAATTTCATAGGGGGGCTAACAGTAGGCACTCACCAAGTGAAAATTTGAATACCATAGAGATAGGATTAGGGTGAAGGATAATCCATTTCTTGTTGAGAGGGAGTATTTATATTCAACAAGAAATTTTCAGCACCCATGCCTAGTTTCATTAAGAACCCAAACTAGGGTGGGGCCCACAGTGTTGCTTTTGGGTGCATGTCTATTTTAGTTATCCATTAATTAATATAGACAATAAACTGTAATATATTCTCAATGATGACTTGAAATAGTTAAATAAGAGTGATAAACTCAGTTATTTAATGGATTTCTAGTTAGAGGTAGTTGGTGAGGCATGTAGAGTAATTCTAGTTGTAACAGAGTTCAAACTGCAATGGTGCATTAGTTAATGCAGGTTGTAATAATTTTAACTCAGCTAAGTGAGTTAAACTTAGTTGTGCTAGTAGTAACTGAAGATAAAATAGTGAGAAATAAAATGAATTAAATATTAATTAATTCACAATTAGTGATCTCACATGCTACTGAGGATTTACTATTATTAGTTGCATGCATGTCAGATCCAATGGAGACCCAGTTGAGTTCTAGGTGAAAGGGAAGTTGACTATCAATTGTAGGATTATTGAGTTGCACACATGCAACCAAACACCCATTGGAGTGCCCATGATACTTGCGCAGAAAAGGAAGGCCAAAATTCCTATCTTTTATGGATTTCATTCATCAAGGATTGCGCAATCAAGGCAGGTTGCCTGGAGGCTAAGAACTGGCTATGGGTTGGTCAGTTTTTTTCATGACAGTGTGAGATAATTACATGAATACTGGAGGGCTCTTGTGAGAAGAGTTTTGTATGTAATTTTTTAACGGTCCATGCTTAATATATAATATAAGATAGTGGGATTTTTATCTGTAATATTTCCCCGGATAATTATCTATGTTGTGGTTGATTTGATTCTTCTTCATGTTCATGTGATTAGCGATTGTGTTTTTAATTCCGCAAAATATTTGTAGAAGAAATTCAGTATTTAACTTTAGTACATTATTAGATCGGGTGAATCTAAGATATACATGCATGTTGTATAATTTCTACAAACAATTAAACATTCATGTAGAGGGAGAGAGAGAGAGAGATTCATTGCAGAAGAAGCTTGACCAGGTGATCCAGGAGAAGGATCAAGAAATACAACATCAATAAAAGCTGAAGGAGGTGGTCGAAGCAATATGCCGCGAGGTTCCAGACATGGATGTCTGAGAAGAGGAATCAGTGAGGATAAGGTCACAAATCTCGACTTTGAAATAAAAGGATACAAGGATAACATTGCCAACATGAAATTTACATGTGAGATGAAGATCGACGCACTATAGATGAAGCTACAAACAACCACACTAAAGACTAGTATGAGAGTAGAGGGGGGCTGACCTGAAGACTGTAGTAGACGACATCTCCACAAAAGTGGAAGATTGTGGGAAGCTATTAGATGAGATCTTACACATTTGGAATTTGTTGTATGAATATCCAAATGCGCACAGATTACATGAGGATACTTAGTAGAAGCATCAACAACTGGAGGAGATTTAGGCAACTCTGAAAACCTTACCAATCTCACAAAATCTTGCAAAGGTCAATGAGGGAAATGCCCTCTAGAAGAAGATAGAGGAGCCAAGGAAGGAAGAGTAGACTCTAAAAGAGAGAACTCAACCATGGGAGGATGAGGCTCTCCAACTGTCCCAAGCAGTGGATGAGAAGCTTCAAGAGTTTCGAAAAAGAGAGGAAGAAGTGATGCAGAAGGCTACATGACCGAAAACAGAAGCACTAATGGAGGAAGTGCACAATGAAGAGAAGAAGGTCACAATAATTATGAAACAGTTCAACAACACCTACAATACAATTACATCGAAGATCATAGGAAAAGTGGCTGAGTGACTTGGGACAAGTCACATGTGAGTGTTGGGGGCATGTTGGGCGCAACCCAGCTTGGCCTAGATTTTCAAAAATACTCCTCATTTTGTGGAGAGATGCATGAAATGGATCATGTAGTGGAGCACATTTTGAGGAATACCATCCGGTATCGTAAGGGCTTTAGGGTGGGTCAAAGCCCCTCATTTTTGTTAAGCGCATGAATTTTTAAGGGATCAATGGTTTTGGGGCAGTGTTGAACCTCAAAACTATTCTTATTTTGACACCCTTTTTCATCATTTATTCATTCCTTTTCACAAAATCATGAATACAATCAATGATAATGGAAATATTCCATATTATAGAAAGCATTTAAAGGATATCTAGTGTATATTATGATGTTTCTTGTTATTTAAATGAATTTGTGTAACTAGCTACAGAATGTGTGCAATTCTACAACTAATCGTTGTTTCTGCAGCTACTGTTATGGTTTGACAGGTTTTGAGAAGAAAATAAGGGAATCGGTCACATGGGTATCGCAGGAATGATGCACACATGGATCGTATCCCATCCACCTATTCGAATTAGAAGAGAAAACATGCCTATGCTCACAGTCAAGGTCGGTCAAGGAGCATGATCTGTGAATGAGATACTCTCGATTTGCTCTGACATAGAAAATCGAGAGATGACCATTAAAGGATTTGCTTCTATCTAGAATTCTAAATTCAGTTCTATTTTTTATTTGTAAGCGAAAATTCCTCAAACAGTTAAATCTGAAACTTGTTTAGATACTGGCTTTTTGAAACCAGGAAACAATCCTAATTTCGATAATTTGATGTATGCTTTTGAAACTCTGTTTTTGATAATAATAATACCAATTTCAGATCCTTTGATGTGCGCGTAGTTTGTTATATTTTTGACTTATTTTGTTGCGGAGGGCCGCTGCATAGAAATTATGTTTTTAGTTGTTTTGTAGTTTGAATTTTGTCATTTAAATTCCTATTGATTCGTTATTTCTGTTTTAGGAATTCATATTTAAATTCATATTTTTTTCATAGTTTGATTCATGTCAATTGATAGTTTAATTTTCTTACTATTTTATAGATTAGTTTCATGAATGATTTCTTAGATCAAATTTCCAATTGGTTGTATAATCTTGTGCTTGCTAAGTCATTTTAAGAAAGCGGCTTTGTCATTTTCCATTTGGATTAGATTTGGGTATTCGGCCATACGAAAATCACAGTTTCCTTTCAAATGATTTGTACTTGCTTTCAATTTCAATCAACACTACCATTTCAATTCTTAGTAATAGGAATTATGCTTTCAATCCATGGAATAGAATTAGATTAAGTTAGGATAGAATTAAATCTGAATTGTGTTTTTAAAATATAACAAATGCTCCATTTTCATAGGACTAAGATTTTTCAATGGATAAGATAGGAAATGATTGCATATTGTCATTTGAATAAAATTAGATTTAGAATAATGCTCTGTTTTAAACGTTAGATATTTTTCATAGATGTTTTTCCGACCTACTAACATCATTCAAATTTTGATTTATTTTTATGAAATTTAGATTAGTTAATGAACATTTCCTTTTCTTCCTTCTTTTAGATTTCATATTACATTAAAAATAGTTTGTAATTCAATTTCTTTCTTTAGAATAAAAACAACATTTCCTTTTCTTACTTATTTAAGAATTAGTTTTCATCATTAAAATTAATTTAGATTTGACTATTCACTAGCATTTAAATATTTCATTTTTAGACCAATTTTAGACATAAGATACAAAATCCCCAAAACAACATAAACATACACAAAAAAGTAAGAGTACAAGGCTACCTAAGAATATATAGTGCACCTCACTTCATCGAATTACTAACCTCAGTCTATAATTCATGATATCAATTTGGGACATCAAATTGACTAAAAATTTTGGTGTCATGGCTGGGGAAGTGAAATTAGGAAGCCTTACTTCTTACATTAAAAAAAAATGACATGCGTAGAGAAAGAGACTCTAGGGAGAGATTCATATCTAGAGGTAGAAGTTTGATTCCTACAACACCACTCACCCCACCAAGACCACGTAGTTCCACACCACCATCTCAAACTCATATCCCATTTTTCACCTCAATACATAGAATTCCTGAAGTCTTAGGATCAGAAATCCAACTAGCAAATTCTCCAACTTCATCTACTAAGGCATTATTAGAAGAAGAAGATCCTAGATCTCCAATAGAAGGAGTAACATTTTTCACTTCTATAGGAGAACATATTCTAGCTCAAGAGTTATAAATCCCTAGTGAGGAAGAAGAAGAAGAAACATTCTTCAATATCCCATTGATAGAAGAACTAGAGGAAGAACAATTGACCCTACAGTTAGAACCTTACACTAGCTTTGAGGAATCTACAATGGCAGAAGAATAAGGCCATGGAGAAATTTTGAACGGAGAAGCCTTAAGAGTTGGAAGAGGTATATGAAAAGGTGGAGGAAGAGATGGAGGAAGAGTTAGAGGTAGAGGGGATCCTAACTCTGTTGGATTTCCTATAGTTGATGAGGATACAAATTTTACAATGAAAAATATGTCACCTTCTGTCCTTCCCAATTTCCATGGATTAAAGACTGAAGATCCTGAAACATTTTTATTTTAATTTGAAGTCTTATGTAGATCTTATGACTGCTTACAAGACTCTAAAAAAATGAAGCTATTCCCTGCAACACTCAAGGGTGCAGCTCTAAAATGGTTCATGGGTTTGATAACACAATCTATTAGGACATGGGATGAGATGAAAAGTGCATTATTTCAAAGATATCTGGATTATTTCACACATATTAATAGGAATGATGAAGTATTTAAAATTATTCAGAGAGAGGATGAAAACTTATAAGATCTAATTAAGAGATTCAATTATAATATCAAGAGAGCTAAGATGGAACATCTAGATCAAGATACTTTAAAAAATATTTTATTGAAATACATTAGAGATGAATGGATATATATCCTTAAAATGATGGGAAAAGGAGATATCTATCAATTACCATTACCTGAAATTGTTGAATTATGCATTCATCTCTCAAGAGGAAAATCAAAAACTAGGAAAAATACAAGAGATCCTATTCTCTCTAGAATAAATAAATCTGCAACTCGAACAATGAGTAGGGAAGAAATTGGAAATATTCTTGATGAATTTAGGACATATATCTTAGGGAGTCTTAGTGAAAAAATAGACACCCTAAAATTACAAAAAAAACAGAAAGTTGAAACTAATGCCTTAACTATTTTATGTCCTAAATGCAGAAAGAAACATGCTTTGAGAGAGTGTCCTCTTGATGTAAAAGTTATAGAGACATGTGTTATTTGTGAAGAAAATCATGAAACAAAAATGTCCCTCAATACCCGGTCGTAAGGTTGTCTTTCAAGCAGAAGAAGTAACCCCATCTCCTATATATCCTCTTTGTTTTGTCTCTAGAAGACCATGGCAGGGGCCACAAAATCAAGGTTTTAATAACCAAATGTATAATCAGCCCCCACCAAATAATTTGAATTCAGTATGGTACCAACCTTGGTCCTAGCCTCAACCTTGGACACAAGGGATGAAAAATCCTTATGGCAGGTACTCTGTAATATCCCAAATTAGGAAAATGCTACAATAATGAGAATATCTCAACATATTCTAAAGTTGAAGACCCAACAATATGCAAACACAAAAAATGGAGCAACAGTAACACTCAATTCATATAAATGTGAGAGAAACCCATAGCCATCCAATTAAATAATAGCAACAACAAATGAATGCAAGATCTTGAGGGAAAAGGTTACTCAAGATAGGCAATTCTCAGCCTCAAGAAACAAGTACAAGAAACATGATAAAACCACTGCTACACATATATGCTCAAGCTATGACAGTGCAGTTTTATAGAGAAATTGCATGATACATATGTCCAATACATGGATATATCAATATATGGCTCAATACAAGATTGGGAGTGAAGATCTCAGCTCCCAAAGACTACCTCAAGTCAATCCTAGAAGGATTGGCAGTAAAATACAAAATCTGCAAAATGCCAGAGTTGCTAGCAGAAAATAAGAAATAGAACTGGATGGAGATGGCTATAGATGATGCCCAAACTGAATATGCCTCCTCCAATGGCTCTTTAGAATGAAATTCTGATCCCTTCACCAAAGATCTCACCGTCCAAAAATCTGCAAGAGCCCCACTACAAATGCTCCACTAAAAATAACGCAGTTACTGGACAAAACTGCACTATAGGGGAAAGGGAAAGAGTTGGACTAATGCCAAGATCTGAAATAAGTGTTGAACCCTTCCTCACTAACTTCCCAAAGGAATGGAGACTCCCTCCTCTTAAAATCAGCTCCGGAAATGGTGTTGAGGTCCTCCACTGCAACACCCTACAACACAGAATTATGTTGCTGCAGCAATAACAATGTCTTGGAGGAGGAAGCTTTGGCCTTGAGCCAAGAAATGTGGAGAATTAAGAAAAATCCCTCTAGAGGCCTCTCAATAAGGAGAAGGAATCCTAAACAGGAATTCCCCCGACAATTCTTGCTAAACAACAAAGAATGCACAATTGTCTGAATAGACAATGATATGAATAATACCAAGCATGAGAGACAATGGTTGCCTTGCCCTCCTTTTAAACAAGTGAAAGCCCCTCTCCATGGATCCCAATCCTTGTAGGGTTTCCTTCACCAAATAACCCTCTTCCCTTTCATACTGCGTTGTTTCTCTAAGTGTTCCCTACCTCTTGGCCCAACGCTATTGACTTGGTCAAACCTGACCTTGTCCACTTGCAAATAACCCTTTTCACACATGAGGGTGTGAAAACCAGCTCCAATGATGATCCCCATTCATACTATGATGGATTTTATTGATATTATCACTATGCATGGGCCTCCTTACCCATTTATTATCCTCCTAGGTGAAATCAGTGAAAATTAATATTCCAAATTATTGTCGAAAAATTTTGGAATATTACAGTCCTCCCCTCCCAAATGTTGCTTGTCCTCAAGAAATTGCAAGGACAGAACTGGAAAGCCTCCTCTTAAGGCATGGAGTCTATAATGTGTTGAGGAACAACTTACTCATGTCGATCCTCCATCCCCCAAGCAATCATCCATACAAAATGAGTTACCTTCCAACTAGGCAACTCCTAGAAATTGTCCTCCACCATTGGCTCTAGCAAAGTAGGTGGAATGAAAATCTGCTCATGGTAGAAAATGTAGCCTACCCCACACTATCCATCTCTCCACTCATGATAAGTGTAGAGAGAGTGTTGATCCTAGGCTGCAAAATGCTTTCCCTCAAGTGGCAATATGAATACTAGATCTCCAAGGATCTCTCCTCCAACGTTGCAAATCATGTGTTTGGTCAATTTAGTGTGTCCTAAATTTCTAACATAAATTATCAACCAGGGATTCGTAAGCTGACGAAGTGTGGCGCACTATATGTGCAAGATAACCTATCTCTTACTTTTTGTCGTTTTTGGATTTTTATGAAATTCTAAAAGACAAGTGTGGAGACAAATATTCAAGACAATGATGTCCTTCTAATGGTTTTCCAAACTTCAAAAGAATTTTAAAACACACAATGACAAAATTAATTCCTAAAAGGAAATGAAAATTGCATCACTATTCTAATCAAGAAAACAGTGAATTATTGATCATGAAACTCATTATCCTTGCTGCTGTCTAAACACAAAAGAAACTGTACTCAAAGAAAATATTGCAAATAAAGTAAAACTAAAATCAAATTACATCAACTCATATTCTGACCCCTCACCATTAGTCTAGCTATGGCTTTCGGAGGTAATCATAAACAACTTGAGCAATCTGATATCTAATTTGCAGAAAAAGAAACTAATATCAAACTACACACTCATACTTCAATCCCTCACCATTAGTCCAGCTATGGCTTTCGGAGGTAACTGAAAATGACATGAGAAATTTAATATATCTAACTTTCAGAAAAGTAAACTAATATCAAACTACACACTCATACTTCAATCCCTTGCCATTAGTCCAGCTATGGCTTTCGGAGGTAACTGAAAATGACATGAGAAATTTAATATATCTAACTTGCAGAAAAGTAAACTAATATCAAACTACACACTCATACTTCAATCCCTCGCCATTAGTCCAACTATGGCTTTCGGAGGTAACTGAAAATGACATGAGCAGCTTAATATCTAAATCTAACTACTAAAGCAAATGTGCAAGACTGAAATAAACAAATAGTGTTGGAATTAAACAAAAACTAAGAAAAGTAAATTAGCAGAAGGACAAGATGGATTCCATGTCATTAGTCATTATAAAACTATGTGCAAATGCCCGGGCTGCCATGAAAAATTATGCTAAAAGCTATGATTTCAGAAAGCAATCTAAGTAAGGAAATATGACAAAACAGAATTGAAAGTAACTTATCTAGAAAACATGTAAAAGCCTCCTTGGATAGCAGGGGCCCTCTGCTACCAATTTGGTGAAGTCCTTCAGCTCCTTAAAGTTGTAATCAAAACAGCATCAAAGAACTGAATTTCTCTATTAAAAAGAACTCACAAATCTACATCCCATTCCATTTTGAACTTTGTTACAAAAGACTTCTCTACTACTTTTTCATTACTTCCTCATTACCTATGATAGGAGAAAGCTTCTCCTATTTATACAAAATATGAGGAGTCATCTCATTAATGGGATTCCATGAATCTCTCCCTCCATCTCTAGAGTTACAATCAAAATAGGAAATGATAAGACACATGTCTTTCTAGAGTTTCAACACAACTTGAGGAATGAGACACATATCCTCTTAGAGTTTCAACACAACAAGGAAGTGAGACACATATCCTCTTGATCCCATAATCTTCTCCAACCAAATTCGAATTTGGCCTTAGAGTGCCACATAAGGGTCTTCTAGAAGTCTCCTTTTCACCTACACATGTCACAAAACTCATAACACATATATAGATATATGAAACTATGTTAATTTTCTAGTTTCTAATCATAAATTCACTTAAAATACATAAAATAAACAACTTTGGAAAACAAGGATCCTAACCCATATATTTATGAAAATGGTTACTTGATGTAGGGTTTTAGGTCAAATGGCTATGAAATAAGAGCTAAATGGTTATGACATAATGGAAATATGTATGAATATGGAGAAAACTTTTGAGACTCAACATCATGTTGGCCCAAGTATCTCCATATATGATGAGTTGGAAGTCATCACCATATGGCATCTCCTCCATCATATGGCTCACCTCACAAAGTGACAAATGTTTTGTTAAGGTAACCATATCATGTCCCTTGTTCCCCTTAGAACATGTAGTGCAGAAAGTGTGAGGAATTTCTCCCTCAAAGGACACATTCACCCAATGTGTCTCTCCTCCAATCATGCTCCCAAGAGAATCTCTAGCAATATCAAACAATAGAACCATAAGGAGAATCATACTGGCTTCCATGTGAAGTAAAGGAGAAGGACAATGGCCCCTCAAATGTAGCCAATGTAGTTTGACTCTCCACTGACATAGAAAATAAAATGACGGGTAGCCTCCCCACCATTTGCTTGCTGCCCCAATATCTTCACAAGTCTGGAGAAAGTGAATGATGTAATGTGCAATGTAAGTATGCTCTCCATGATAAATCTCCTCCCCATCTCCTCTTAGGGAGTGATCATCCACAATGGCCTTATGTAGACCATCAAATCTAGAAGGAAAAGTATTCCTTCTTCGATCAAATCCCTGCACATATATGGTTAAGAGATGCATATATATAGAAAAATCACTAAGAAATTCATCGATACTCTTACCATATGTTTTTCTCATATAAATGTAGTGGCTCATAGATGAGTCTCCCCTCATCCTCCAAGGGAAAATAGTTAACTGTGCTAACTCCTTCAACTCCTTATGATCCATGGAGTGCCTCCTTAAGTTCTTCAAGTGGTTCCTCCCACAAGAAGAAAAGAAATGTAATGTGGCATTCATGGTCATCCCATGGTTCCTCCTAAAATTTACAACATGTATAGTATGGAGAATCATTCTCCCAATGGGCATATTCAGTCTCAAGCCCACTCTCCATTCAAAGCTTACCATGAACATAGATATGCCAGCAACACATGGAAGCAAAAACCAATAGAAACAAGTTGTCACATGACAACCGGGAAGTGGATCAAGGTCTCATACAAGGAACCAACGCAGTGCATTCCTTGCTTGCATCAAATCAAACAAAAACAAGTGCCTTTCCAGCCACTTTTTTGCTACCACAATTATTTTACAAGATATAAATATGAAAGTACAATTTGGTGCCAATGGTGCACACTAAGAATCATGTGGCCTCTCCCACAAAAAAACAATGAGATATCCAATATCAATGCTACAAATGGCTTCAAGTACATCATCATACGATATGCAAGAAGGAATAATCCTCCTTGGTACATTATGCTGCTCATAAAAGGACAAGAAGTACAAAACATAAGGTGAAATTGTACATTCTCCATCATGTACTCGAAGACTTGAGCTGAAATGGTTCAAATGATAATTCTCCCTTACTCCCAATGAGTAGGAAGGTGGTTGTGACATCCTCTCCATCATCATCTAGGCTTTGCATATCTCCATATGCTGAAATATGTCTTGTTGAATGCCCTCCCAAATGAACTCCTCTGCCAAGGTAAGATATGCATCAAAATTCATGGAAAAGAAGTCCTCAGGTGCTGCATGCAACAACTTCTCCTTGAGACTAGAATCTCTAGTCAAGAAGACTCTGTCATGTGAATAGATGACCATATCATCTACCATGTATCTGTCATCTCCATCAGGATCATCAAGAATAATGCATGCACCAATATCCTTGGAGTACTCTACTAAGAGCTGAGATCTCCAATAAGGATCAATCCTCCTAAGAGATAGTGTTGGTGATCTGGCATGTGAAGCTCTCCTTTTGCTGTTGTCTACTACTTTGACATCCCCCATGCCAAATTTATCCTCCAAACTCTTCACCTCTCCAAAATACAAGAGTGGTGAATCCAAAGACAAGATGTATTTCATCAATAATCGATCCGGTGGCCTCCCTGGTAGAATGCCTCTATGTAGTGAGACATCAATGTCAAGAGTGGACTGTACATATGGTTGGGCAACCTTGCCCTTGGTCTCATAGCGTAATACAGTCTGCCTCCTATTTTCACTAGCTCTCTAAAATAGAGAATGGTGTGTGCCTCTCATCACATGATGCTGCTCCTCCTCCGTTCCTCCTTCTTCCAGCTGCAATGTTGCACAATCATGTCGCTCACTGATTGTGCTTGGACCTCCATGTATGAGATCCTGGGGACCTCCTTGCAAAGCTACAAGAATCCCTCTAGTTGGAGCAAGAGCTCCTCCTTCCTCTGCATGAGGTACTAGATCAACTCTAGAAAGGACAATGTTTTTGCCCTCAACCTCCTCAATATGAGTAGGAAACCCTCCAATGATTAGATCCTCTTTTAAAAAAGGGATCTCTTTTCCTCCTTGTGCCAAAATACAAGATGAAGGTCTTTCCTCCAATAAGGTATCATGAAATATATCAGCCTCCTTCATGTTTCTCTGAAGTGTTTTTGAGTCTATGGTTTCCCCCATCATATGCAAGGGTTTTGTTTGTTTGAATGTGTTTGTTTCCTCCACATGCATTTCAGAATTCCTCCTACCAAATCTCTTCATCAAGGTTCTAATGAGAATTGCATAGGAAGAGGTATTTGCATTTTTCAAATTAAATGACTAAATAACCACCATGAATAGACCTTACCTCCCAAGTGCAGCGCTGCTACTCTGATGGCTTCATCTTTGGAAATCTGATGCTACTGCAAAAAGGTGTCTAGCTCTTCTATCCAAGCCCTGGCTAAACAAGTAGGGGAACCATCAAAGATAGATAGAAGAAATCTATCCTCATTATGTTTCTTTCTCCTCCTCACCATGATCTTTCAAAACTCCAGAAAAGTAACATGATCTCTAAACTTCTGAGTTTGAGATTCATACTCATGCAAGAAACCACTAAGAGTTCCTTTCTTCGGCATTCCTTCTTCTTCTTCTTCTCTCATGGAAAAATTGGCCATGTGACTGCACTGTGTATCATAGGGTGTGGCTGTATGCTCACACTCCCTATAAGAAAATGTAGATTTTGAATCAATTTCAAACCCTATTGGAGACCCTGTACATATCTCCCTTCTTATCTTTTCAAATTCTTTATGAATGCTCTGTACAGACCTTGGAAGAAGCTTTGTAATCTTATCTTCCTTTTTCTCTCCACATAATGGAGTATTCATCTTCTCTCTCTTTGATAGCATGATGGCTGAGATCCACCGGCGGAGCCAGAGATCATACTTTGATACCACTGTAATATCTCAAATTATGAGAATGCTACAACAATGAGAATATATCAAGATATTATAAAGTTGGAGACCCAGCAATATGAAAACACAAAAAATGGAGCAGAAGCAACACTCAACTCATAGAAATGTGAGAGAAACCCATATCCATCCCATTAAATAATAGCAACAACAAATGAATACAAGATCTTGAGGGAAAAGGTTACTCAAGATATGCAATGCTCAGCCTCAAGAAACAAGTACATGAAACATGATAAAACCACTACTACACATGTATGCTCAAGCTATGACAGCGCATTTTTATAGAGCAACTGCATGACACATATGTCAAATACATGGATATATCAATATATGGCTCAATACAACATTGGGAGTGAAGATCTCAGCTCCCAAAGACTACCTCAATTCAATCATAGAAGGATTGGAAATAAAATACAAAATCTGCAAAATGTCGGAGTTGCTGGGTAGCAACAGAAACTTAGAAATAAAACTAGATGGATATGGATGTAGATTATTCCAAAACTAAATATGCCTCCTCCAATGTATCTTTATAATGAAAGGCTGATCCCTTCACCAAATATCTCACCCTCCAACAATCTGCAAGAGCCACACTACAAATGCTCCACTAAAAATAATGCAGTTACTGGATGGAACTACGTTGTAGGGGAAAGGGAAAGAGTTGGCCTGATGCCAAGATCTGAAATAAGTGTTGAACCCTTCCTCACTAGCTTCCCAAAGGAATGGAGACTCCCTCCTCTGAAAATCAGCTCCGGAAATGGTGTTGAGGTCCTCCACTACAACACCCTATAACACAAAATTATGTTGCTGCAGCAATAACGCTATCTTGGAGGAGGAAGCTTTGGCCTTGAGCCAAGAAATGTGGAATATGAGGAAAAATCCCTCAAGAGGCCTTTCAAGAAGGAGAAGGAATCCTAAACAGGAATTCCCCCTGCAATTCTTGCTAAACAACAAAGAATGCACAATTTTCTGAATAGACAATGAGATGAATAATACCAAGCATTAGAAAAAATGGTTGCCTTGCCCTCCTTTTAAACAAGTGAAAGCACCTCTCCATGGGTCCCACTCCTTTTAGGGTTTCCATCACCAAATAACCCTCTTCCCATTCATACTGCATTGTTTCTCTAAGTGTTCTCCACCTCTTGGCCCAACGCTGTTGACTTGGTCAAACTTGACCTTGTCCACTTGAAAATAATATTGTTCACACATGAGGGTGTGAAAACCAGCTCCAATGATGATCCCCATTCATACTATGAGAGATTTTATTGAGATTATCACTATGCATGGGCCTCCTTACCCATTTATTCTCCTCCTAGGTGAAATCAGTGAAAATTAATATTCCAAATTATTGTCAGAAAATTTTGGAATATTACACTCTCAGTATCACCAGTATCAACAACCCTATCCAAAATATCCTCCCCAGCATTTTCCACAACAAAATTAGCCACCCCAAATCCAAAGTCAGAATGCACAACTGTCATTACCATATCGACAAAGAAAAAATCAGCTACCTACCCAGCCATTACCAAACCCAAATAACAAAATGCTCAAAATGCTTATAACATAGAAGGACAAAAATTTCCAGCTTACATGATTACCCCACTAGATCTTAACAATGTCCAACTTAGATCTGGTATAATGTTAGAAAGGGAAAAGCCTTCTGTTGTTATTCAAGAAAAATATGATTTTGATGAAGAAATTTCTCTACAAAAAAACAAAAGTTCTAAAGAAGGGACATCTCTTTAGCAGAACCAAAATTCTGAAAATGAAACAAAAAGATCCAATAAAATCAACACCTATAATAGAGCAACCTTCAGTATCTATTTCTAACCCTCCTTTTCCTAAAAGATTACAAATTGATATAGGGATAGATTTTTTTTTTTGCCCAATTATGATTTTCTAGATGAATTGAAAAATGTATGTATAAAAATTCCTTTTTTACAGGCCATTAAAGAGATTCCTATTCTATCCAAAAAAATAAAAGAGTTGAGCATGAAAAAATTAGGAAGGAAAAAAAAAAGAAATAAGAAGGATTCAATTAGTAGGAAAAATTGTTGACATTATGATGGGAAAAATAGCCATACAAAAATATTTGGACCAAGGAAGTCCAGTTGTAAAAACATACATCATTGGAGTTGAAATTCCAAATATATTAATTGACTTAGGAGCAGCCATCAACATCATGAGCAAACAAACTATGGAACAACTTAGGCTTCCAAACCTTCAGTATACACCAACATTATTGCAATTAGCAGAAAGATAAACAATCAAGCCAGATGGTGTATTAGAATACATATATGTGCCCTTAAACTCTTGGGAGTATCTAGTTGACTTCATGATCCTAACTCGCAAGAACAACCTAGGGGGACATCCATTAATTTTAGGAAGGCCTTGGTTAGCTACAACTGTTGCTTTCATTAGTTGTAGATCCGGTGATATGTTTATTTCTAATGGAAACTCAAAAAATAAATTCACTCTATATCCTCCAGCAAAAACAATCACAGAAATAGGATATGAATAATGGATGGATGATGAAAATGAGATACAACCTCTCTTTACTATTTCTCATATCAATGAAGAAAGTAAAATCTTAAATTCAATAGAAAAATTTGAAATATCCTCACAATCTGAAGATGATTATAGTTTTCAAGAATAATGCAATATTGAATACTTGTCATGTAGACAAATTTCTTTATATTCTATGGAATAATTTGGTAACTCTATAGTTGAAATATTTCCAAGAAAATCTTTAAACATAAACAAAAAATTGGAAAAATTCCAACAAGAAGAGTTAATCAAAACATTACAAAACATTTCTTCTACATATGCATGGGAGTACACTGACATGAAAGGAACTAGTCCTGAGACTTGTATACATCATATGTACATTGAGGACAACTCTAGGCATATCATACAACCTCAAAGAAGGATGAATCCAAATCTTAGGGAAATTGTGAAAGAAGAATTGCAAAAATTTATGAATGTAAACTTCATTTATCCAATTTCAGATAGTCAATGGGTTTCTCCCTTGGTGATTGTACCTAAAAAGAATGGTAAATGGAGGGTATGCATTGATTATCGAGAGTTGAATAAGGCTACTCTAAAATATCATTTCCCATTGCCTTTCATAGGTCAAGTATTGGATACATTAGCATGAAAGAAGTATTTCTCATTTTTGGATGGTTTTAGTGGTTACAATCAAATTGAAGTAGCACCTGAAGACCAAGACAAAACCACATTCACCTGTTCATGGGGAACCTATGCTTACCGAGTACTTCATTTTGAATTGTGCAATGCACCTGCAACATTCTAGAGGGCAGTATTAGGAATTTTCTCTGATATAATACATGATTTTGTGGAAGTATATATGGATGATTTTACAGTTTATGGAAGTTCATTTGAAGAGGCTCTTGAAAACTTGGAAAAGGTTCTTAAAATGTGCAAGGAATAAAATTTTTCATTAAGTCATGAAAAATGCTTTATGATGTTTACTGAAGGAATTTTTTTAGGACATCACATTTTAGGGGATGGAGTTAAAGTAGACTCATCTAAAGTTGAAGTCATTTCCAAATTATCAATTCCAAGTTTTCAAAAGGATGTTAGAAGTTTTCTAGGATTTACAGGGTACTAAAGAAGATTTATAGAAAACATCACCAAAATAACATCTCCACTTTTCAAAATTCTTACCAAAGATTGTGAATTCAGTTGGGATCTTGATTTCCAATTGGCATTTGAAACTTTAAAAGAAAAAATTTCTAAAGAACCCATCTTAAGAAGTCCAAATTGGAAAATACCTTTTCACATTTCAATAGATGCTTCAGATACAACTCTGGGAGTTGTACTAGGACAAAAAGATTTGATCCCCTATGCCATCTATTACACAAGTAAAAATTTGACTCCTACTGAGTTAAATTACACTGTAACTAAAAAATAATTTCTAGATGTTTTCCATGCTATTAACAAATTTAGACACTACATCACCCACTATGAAACCTTTATTCACACATACCATTATGAAATTAGGTATTTAATGAATAAATCTATCACTAATAGCAGAATCACAAGATGGTTATTACTCCTGCAAGAATTTAACATCACCATTCTATACCACCCTAGAAAACAAAACACAATTGTTGATTTATTGTCTAGAATTCAAAAAAAAAATAATCCAGTAGAGGATAATTTTCCTTATGAATATCTCTTTGCAATAACTACTAAATCTCCATGGTTTCTAGATATTGCTAACTAATTGGCTACAACAAAATTACTAGCATACTTGTTTCCTAGAGATGAAATAAGAATTATTCAAAAAAGTGCATTATACTCATGGGTTAATGATGAATTGTATAAAAAATTTCCATATCTCATCTTCAGAAGGTGTGTTCGAGAAGATGCAATGCCTGAAATTATGAAGGCATGCCACGATGAACCTTATGGTTGACACTTTACTGATAAGAGGACTTCCTATAAAATCCTTCATTTACGATATTATTGGCCATCCATATTTAAATATGACAAGGAGTATGTCAAAAGGTGTGAAAGATGTCAAATAATAGGGAAACCTGTTCCTATAAATGAAATTCCCTTACAACCTCAGGTACTCATCAAAACATTTGAAAAATGGGCCCTGGATTTTGTTGGACCAATCAATCCACCATCAAGACAAAAGAGGTATATTTTGGTTTGCACTGATTATGTCACTAAATGGGTAGAGGCTAAAGCACTTTCTATTTATAATGAAAATGTTGTAGTTTCATTTCTCTTTGAGGATATTTTAACTCATTTTGGTGTCCCAAGGGAAATTGTGATAGATCTGGGATCTCTGTTTACATCTAATGTGGTGCAAAGTATTGTGGATTAATACAATATTAAACATAGAAAGTCCACTCCATATCATCCACAAGAAAATGGTCAAGTGGAGTCCACCAATAAAGTGATCGAAACAATCCTCACTAAGACTATACATCTACATAGGAAGGATTGGGCAGATAGGCTTCTTGAAGCCTTATGGGCCTACTGGACTACATGGAAGAATACAACAGGACATACTCCCTGTGAACTTATTTATGTGAAGCAAGTCCTATTTCCTATATAATTTCTAATAAAAACCTTCAAGATAGCATTCAGATTGGGACTTAATTTATCGGAAGCCCAGAAGAACAGACTGGAGCAACTTAATGAGCATGATGAATTTAGGCAAGATGCAGTTCAAAGAACCAGTATAATCCAGAAAAAATGGTCCATATGGCATGATAAGTACACAAAAGAAAGAAAGCTCAAAGCAGGAGATTGGGCACTTTTGTTCGATTCAAAGTTAAAAGACTTCTAAGGAAAAATTCAGACTCATTGGCTTAGGCCTTATGAGATCAAAAAATTCTCTGACAATGGAGTAGTTAGGATAAGGAAAATTTATGCAAAAAATGTACCTCTTCTTGTGAATGGACATCAATTAAAATTCTATCATAAGCCAATTACAAAGGAGGAATTTATCAAAAAATTTCAAGACAATATTGATATGAAGTTGGTGAAGAATAATCTTTATTCTTCCCCAACTTATTCTTATTTTTATTTTCGTATCTAAAAATATAAAATAAATAATATATATATATATATATATATATATATATATATATATATATATATATATATATATATTACTCAAAAAGAAAAATTATAAGTATGAAAACCAATCAATGATTGGCATCGTTATACAAAAAATACAAGATGAAAATAACAGTTCTGACATCTTATATTTTCTCCCATTCTAAAATGTCAAATTCTTTGTTCCCTTTCTTTCTCTGAAGAAATAAAAGAAGTAGCTACATAATTGCTACAATTCTGCAGCTCTCAGGAGATTCTGCAGCTATCATCACATTCTGCAGCTTTGTTACATTTTCTTACATCCTAGTAAAGCAAACATACTAAACAAAAAAAATTGAAAACTCCATTGAAGATCATGTTGAAAAGATACCTGAAGAATCAACACAAAGAAAAGAGCAAAAAAGGTTAGTTCCAAAGGTATGTTACAAACATTTGTTTAAATAATCAGACCAAAAACATTAGAATATAAAATTTAGATGATCATATGCTGGCTCAATATGTCATTATTAGATTTGTTTCGGATTCACATCATAATTTCATAATCCGACCACAGTATCCGTATCATATCTCATAATAATTAATAACTGATTTTCCCATTAATGATTAATGGTCATGTCTTACTTTCGTAACCCACTCATTCACGTTCCTTTAAAACCTCACTGAATATTTATTTCACCTTTACTTCTCTACAAACCCTCGACATCCTTAACCCAGATCCGCAACCTCAATTCATTTAATCAAAGAAGAATAGTTATGAAGGTGAAACTCCTCATGACAGAGACATGGGTCTGATAGTGATAACTGAACCTATGGGAGAAAAATTCATGGAGGGTTATCCTCAGGTAAAGGAAATGCTACAGAAGGTGCAATGGCTCCGGTTTATAGAGAAGTTTTATAGATTCCATAAGGAGGTCACCAATTCCTTTCCAATATATTTCGATGGGACAAAGGTCAAAATTGGAGATATAAAATTTTTAGTGACAAAAGCCTTTGTGGCCGAAACTATAAAACTCCCGAGAACTGGCAAGAGATGGTTTAAGAACAAGGAAATTCACAATGAAGAATGGAAATATTTTCTGAAGAATCCAGGTATGGAAACTTCTATCTACAAGAAAGGAATTCCTAATTCAACACTAAAAAATGAATGGAGAAATATGATTTTAATTTTACAAAAGTGTGTTACTTGTGAAGGAATATTTGGCCGTATGTTTGTGTATCATGCCCGATTGTTGATGAATTTTTTGGAGGATGGAGAAATGAACCTCTCGTACTTCTCGTTGAACAATCTAAATAAAATTTCAGCAAATGTACAGAAAGGAGTCCAATTCATAGACAACACCATGCACCACCATGGACTAACACAGATACTTCTCGAATTCCATATAAAAAGTTTAGGAGACTCATGGAAAATTTTCCTAATCAGAACTCACTTTCAAGATGAACTAGAGAAACCTAAGGATGGAAAAACCAGAAGAAGTAGAAGAAGGAAGGTTGATACATGCATTGAAAAATCCCCACCTCAATCTCAGCAAGAAGAGGAAAAACTCACCATTGCAAAGTTTATGAAAAATAAGAAACAAAGGGGGGTAAAAAAGAGAGGCAATGTAGAGAAAAAGAGCAAAGTTACAAGTTCAAAAGACCTAAACCCTCCACAGCCAAGGATAATATCTAGACTTCATAAACCCTTGAAGAACACACGATCATAAGATGAAGAATTTGTTAATTTAGATGAAGAACCTCAAGTTCCATCGCCCATCACTATCTCTCTTGCACACAGTCCTATACATTCTCATGTACATAGTCATGTACACATTCCAAGCAGGAAATCCTTGGAAATTGACCCAACACAACAAGAGATATATGAATATATTGAGTCATTGGAGAAAAGATATGTAGAAGCAAATCCAAGTGTGGAAGAGTAGCCTATTAGTCCACAAGAACCTCTGGTAAACATCCTCAAGCAAGAAATTTATGAGATGGAGATACTGAATAGGTACATTAAACAAGAAAATGAAACCCTAAAAGAAAAAAATCACTTGGAGAAGGTCATCAGTGATGACACTATCTTACATCTGGGGCTATGATATAAAAAGAATAAGAAGCTGAAGAAAAAGAACAAATCTCTGAATATGAAATTCATCAACCTAAAGTAAAAACTCCTTATGAGAAAACCTAGAATAGAAATCACTTCAAGGAAAGGAAATAAGAGAAAGTTGGATGTATTAGTAGAGGTATCAGAACAAATGAAATAGGAGGTCAAGGTTCACATTTTTGGTAAAATTGCATGAGGACATGCAATGGTTTCTTAGTGGGGGTATGTTGAACCTAAAAATTGTTCTTATTTTGACACCCTTTTTCATCATTTCTTCCTTCCTTTTCACAAACTCATGACTCCAATAAATGATAATTGACATATTACATATTAGAGAAATCATTTAAATGATCTCTAATTCATATTATGATGTTTATTGTTATTTAAATGAATTTCTGTAACTAGCTACAAAATGTGTGTAATTATACAACTAATCGTTGTTTCTGCACCTATTGTTATGGTTTGACAGGTTTTGAGAAGAAAATAAGGGAATGGGTCACATGGGTATCTCAAGGTGATCCACACAAGGATCATATCCCATCCACTTGTTTGAATTTGAAGAGAAAACATGCCTATGCTCGCGGTCAAGGTCGGTCAAGGAGCGTGATCTGCGAACGAGATACTCTCGATTTTCTCTGACATAGAAAATCGAGAGATGACCATTGAAGAATTTTCTTCTCTATAGATTTCTAAATTTAGTTCTAGTTGGTATCTGTAAGATAAAATGCCTCAAACAGTTAGATCAAAAACTTGTTTAAATACCAGTCTTTTGAAACCGGGAAATAGTCCTAATTTTGATAATTCGGTGTATGATTTTGAAACTTTGTTTTTGATAATAAGAAGACAAGTTCCAGATCCTTTCATGTGCAGGTAGTCCATTAGACCTTCTACTCAGTATTTTGCAGAGGGCCCCTGCATGGAAAGGAGGTTTTTAGTTGTTTGAATTTTTTCATTTAAATTCGTGTTGATTCGTTATTTCTGTTATGTGAATTCATAGTTAAATTCATATTGTTTTCATAGTTAGATTCCTGTAAATTCATAGTTTAATTTTCTTAATATTTTATAGATTAGTTTCATGAATGATTTCTTAGATTAAATTTCCAATTATTTGTATAATCTTGTACTCGCTAATTCATCTCAAGAAAGTGGATCTGTCATTTTCTAGTTGGATCAGATTTGGGTATTCGGTCATATAACAGTCATAGTTTCCTTTCACATGCTTTGTACTTCCTTTCAATTTCAATCAGCACTATCATTTCAATTCTTAGTAATAGGATTTATGATTTCAATCCATGGAATAGAATTAGATTAAGTTAGGATAGAATTAAATCTAAATTGTGTTCTTAAAATAGAACACAAGCTCTGTTTTCATAGAACTAAGAGTTTTCAATGGATAAGATAGGAAATTATTTCATCTTGTCATTTGAATGCAATTATATTTAGAATAATGATCTATTTTAAGCGTTATATATTTTTCATAGATGTTTTTCTGGCCTACTAACATCATTCAAAGTTTGATTTATTTTTATGCAATTTAGATTAGTTAATGAACATTTCCTTTTCTTCCTTCTTTTAAATTTCATATTAAATAAAAAATAGTTTGTAATTCAATTTCTTTATTTAGAATAAAAACAACATTTCCTTTTCTTTCTTCTTTAAGAATTAGTTTTCATCATTAATATTCATTTAGATTTGACTATTCACTAGCATTTAAAGATTTCATTTCTTAGACCAGTTTTAGACGTAAGATACAAAATGCCTAAAACAACATAAACATACACAACGAAGTAAGAGAAAAAGGTTACCTAAGGATATATAGTGCACATCACTTCATCAAATTACTAACCTCGATCGATAATTCATGATAGAAATTTGAGACATCAAATTGACTAAATAGGTAGTCCATGGTATTTGGAACATGGTATTTTGATGATGTAACCCTACAATGTAATAGTATATATAGTGTAAAATAATAAGAAGAGAATCATCAGAATGATAATTTTTTATCCAGATTAGCGTTATGGGTGAATGGTTGTGATCTGTAATTTTGTATCGAAGGAGAGGCTCTACAACTGAGTGCACAGAAGCCTGGAGAAAATTATGCAGCTTAGTGTGTAGACAGCCTGTAGATTAGTGCGCAGGCCAAGAACTGTTTTTTGTCCAAAGAATCATTATATTAAGAAACAATTCTTGTGGATGTAGCCCTACATTGGGGTGAACCATGGTAATTTGGTGTTCTTATGTGATTGATGTGTACTTTTGTTTATTATCTACTATAAATTCGTAGTTATTACAGTTTCATTTTATTCTATCACAATGATGATTTATGGTATATGCGGCGAACTGATTTATAAAAGATAAGAATTAGATAACATAATAATACCACATCTCATAGTCCCTCAAGGCTGCAGAAACATGATTCTGCATCCTCCCATAATCACTTCAGGAAAGACTGCGATATTCTTGAAGGTCGTTGCTGAAATGGCCAGTGATCAAGGGTTTTGTTGGTGTGCTATATAGATCGAACCTGGGTTCGCCCAAACCAACTCAACATTTGGTTCTTTAGTCTGGTGCTACCAACTGCATCCTGTAGGGTCTGTGTAGGCTACTAAAGGACTGTGTGTCTTCCTATAGCAGTCACAAATACCCTTCTAATATCACATTACTCTTTTTTATACACCTATTTTCAAATCCATTATAGTGAGAGAAACCCAAGTTCAACTTACCTTAGTTGTTGGCTAAAATGCATCCTCTTTCCACCTTTTCTTTTACTTATGTGAGATTTATCCCATGTTAAAAGGTTGAAATTACATAATTGAGAAATTTCTCATAATTATTGTGCCAAAATATTATAATTATGAGATAATTGTTATTTCATAACTGAGATAATTGAGAAAAATCTCATAATTTTGAAAAAACTTTCTAGAGTTTTTCATTCCTAAGGAGATCAACTTGACCCATTTGTGTATGAGTTTGCTATGGGTCCATTATTGTAGAAGTTTCCTAACTTCTCAAGTCCCTAGTTATATATATACATTCTCCCAAAGGATATAATAAACCTATATAATTTCACCAAGAAGAAAGGGGAGAAGAGAGAAGGGGAATTATATCGAGATGCTACTACCTTGATTTAGAGATTGAGAGACATACTTTTCCTTGAGGTCATATTGGTTAGAGAGGGGGAGATTTTTCCAGAATTCAGAGAGGATATCTTATGATTGAAGGTATAATTATACCATTTGATTCATTGTTAATACAAATTTATGTTCCTTCCTTGTATTTACATGTTCGCATCAGTTACATATAACAATTCCATGATGTTTTGAGATGATGATATTATGAGGAAGATAACTTGTCATCCTTGAGTGTTTGTGGTTATGTGTAAATGTTGAGATCGAGCACAGATGAAGCAGATCGCTTGAGTGGAGTGCGAGGATTCTGTCACGAATTCAAAATCCTTCACCGACCTGCGAGGAGGCTAGGTGTACGCTCTTTCCTTTATAGCATCTAGAACTATTTTCTTGTTGCATGTTTGAGAATTGGGATAGGATTTGATTATCTATCTATTGACCATTTTTTCTCTTTCTGTCTAGTGATCTAATCAGACACTAGATCACATAGCAATCACATAACTGTTTCTTTCAATGAGATCATATTTTCTTTGTTGATCAGCGGTTGTCATTGATGTCAACCCAAGCAGCACCAAGGGCTACCCCAATATTGCATGGGAATTTTTACCTACCAATTTAATATATTCTAGATCAAGAGTGCTTTTGATGGTTTCTACTTGTCGATATTTTTATGTTGTTATATGGCATGCCACGTAATTCTTCATGGTTTGAGAGATATTCATGTTCGAAGTTTGTACCCCCAGTTAGTGGGCTAAAACCCCATGGGGATCTGGCATGGGTCATTGAAAATTCATAATTAATATTTTTTAAGCTCTTGAAATCCCTCCCACGTTCACTTGGTGAAGCCCCTCTCAACCTAAGCATTTATATATATTGTGATCCTCATATCCTCCTTATGCAAGGGATTTCGCCATCTGAAACAGGTCATCGTGGAATTTTCACTCTAACTTTTTTTCTACAAAGGTTCAGAAGATGAAATTTGTATGCGGTGAAGCTGAAATCCTGAGGAAGATCCTGCCAACATTTTATATCAAGGTGCGCAATATTTTCGGAGATATGATCTGTGGTAGTCAGTGTTTTTGCAAGCTCCTAAAATTCATCTCAAAGAATTGACATTGGGAAAATTGTCGTAACTCTCTCTCTAAGTATCAGATTGGAATTTTGTAAAAAGTGGTAGATATTTCACAGACTTTAATTTTTTCTCTATCAATTTTATAACTGAATGAAGAAACGGTGACATGTGGTATGCCATACAAGTTCGCTCTACTGAAACAGTCCATAATTAGGGAATTGTGAGAGATTGGGCATAACTCTCCCTTGAAGAATCAAAATTGGGTCAGACCTATGGCATTGGAAGGATGACTCAGAGGACTACTATAGGACTGAAAATAAAATATTTGGGATCTGAAATAACATAGATACACCAGATCCAATATCAAGCTCGTAGAAGGCAAGAAAATTCTATATCACGTGTTTTCAAGGGCTGCAAAGGACCAAAATTTCTAAGGCAGTAAAGCAAATCAAGGTGCAGCAGAGGGTAGCATGACAAGAGAAATAACCAAGGTGTAGAACAGTAGCAAGAAGTTCATCACATGAAGTCTTCAAGTGGGCAGCACTGCATACAGTCACTGTAAAGGTATCATTGTACTAAGTCATTGTAAATACATTATTGTAAAAATTGTACTAGTGTCTATCTACCAAGAGTTGAAGAGGCAGTGTCCGGAGGTCTAGTATCATCATTAGGTGGTTGTCTCATAGTTGGGGTTATGGTCTAGTGTGTCTTCTTCTTCTACATCATTCTATAACATTTTAAGGTGGACCATTTTCCCTGGTATGGGATTCCATTCTTCTTTTATTCTTCTATAGGGTGGTAGGGTGGTGCTAGGGTGAGTTTTAGCTCATTGGGTGATGGGGCATCCATTCAATTGACTATTGAAGAATCCTTGGCATTGGAGCGTCCATCCAATGGGAGCTGGAGAAGAATGATTTTCTACATTCTATGAAGTTGGATATTTATTTTCAATTGGAGTTGAATATTAAAGAATTATTAGAAAAGCATTAGGTGGTTTCTGTCCCGGAGTGGGTTTACACCTTTAAAAATGTGTGCATTTGTGTTCCTTTTGTTTACTTCTATCATTGTACAAATACTAATAACAATTTAATATTAACTAATGCTCTAATTGAAAGGAATACTGATTCACCCTCCCCCCCCCCCCAAGTATCTCCAACAATTGGTTTCAGAGCTTGGTTCCTTCAATAGCAGTTTGACAGTTGGAAGGAGGTCATGGAGCATACCAAGAATGGTGTACCTCTGTTCAAAAAAAATAATTATGCACTCTGGAAAGGAAGAATGGAGGTATATCTCTTGGCGCAAGGTTACGAAGTATGGGACACTGTTCAAAATTGATTTACATCAATCGCAGATGAACAAGGTAAGAAGAATTTGGTAAATGATGCAAAAGCATAGAATGTTATTATCAGTGGACTTATTGAATCTGCTTATCATAAGGTGTTGGGTTGTAAAACCACCAAAAATGTATGGGAAAAGCTTGAGAATATATATGCAGGTGACTCAAATGTCAAAGAAGCAAAGCCTCAAATCTATAGAGCAAAATCTGAGCAACTCGGAATGAAAGAAGTTTGCAACATTGTTGCATACTTCCAATACATTGATGAAATAACCAATACTCTGGAAGGATTGGGAGAGCCAGTTGACGAGAAGACTATTATATGAAAGATTCTTAGAACGTTACCATGGAGATTCAACCCAAAGGTATAGGTCTTAGAATACAGTGCAAATCTGGACAAACTCAACAAAGAAGAATTACATGAAGTTATCATAACATATGAAATGAGACTTGATGAAGAAGAGGGTACTTTGCATCTAGAAACTGGTTTGTTGCATCTAAGAAAACCAATAAGGAAAAACAACCTTCAATTGAAAATACATGCACCTCCAAGTGTGAAGAAAAGGGAGATGATGGAGAAGGTCTTTCAAATGAAGAATATGCTTACTTTACGAGAAAACTAAAAATTGGTAAGGTACAATTCAAAAGTAAACTTCCATTGATATTTTTTAGCTATGGTGAGGTTGGGCATTTCACAGCAAAATGTCCGAAGAGAAGTGATGGGAACTCAAAAGGAAAGAAAGGCTTTAATAAATTCAACCAGCAAGGATCCAAAAGGAACTTTCTCTCTAAATAAGATAGCTCATCATCTGATGAAGACAATGATAGCGAAGAAGAAGCCAATGAGAGAGTATTGTTTATGGCCAAGCACAATAAACAAGAGGTATGAAACAACGAAGAAGAAGGATTGATCATAGGATAATTTTCTAAGGAAGAAATCAAGCTTATAAAAGAGCTCAAGGCAGAGAAGATCCGTTCCAATACTCTTGAAGAACAAGTTCAAGGTCTCAAAATTGAAGTTGAAGAACATAAATGCATTAAAGAGACACTTCAAAATAAGTTGGAAGAAAGCAACCAAGAAAGGGAAGAATTAGAAGCCGAAGTATTCTCGCTACGTAAGGAAGTGAATAAAGTAAAAACTATCCAAAACTATGCCAATAGCTCAAGGGCATTGGAAGAACTCATCAACAATAAAAGATCTTACAACGACAGAACTAGCATCAGTTACAAAGAAGAAGAAGCAAGACCTTCTGCAACAAAATACAATGAACCTATGAGATCTGACATGCATGTAGATTTCATTGGACAATATTCGCAAGAACATCCTTGGAAGACAATTCCTCGATGAAGATTTCCATCCAGGTACCAACAGATTTTTTATGGATATTGTTATTCATGTGGAAAATTTGGTCATAAAGTTGTAGAATGTCGCACGTACCCTAGGAGTGAATAAAATTCCAGGAGATCTATCAAATATGAACCTCCTAGGGCTCATCAAAACATCAATATATTTGAACATTTAAGAAATAATATTGAATGTTACAAATGTCAAAATTTTGGACACATAGCTAGAGACTGCAAACTTGAAAATCCTCCAGAATAATCTTCGAAGCCACAGAACGAACAAACATGGAAGAAAAAGAAGACTGCTAATTGTGCTCTCGCTCTCAAGGCTCAAAACAACAAAGATGTGTGGTATGTTGATAGCGGTTGCTCAACGCATATGATTGGAGATATAAAGAAATTTGTATCTCTAAAAGAGAAGAAGGATGGAACCGTGTCCTTTGGAAATGATGGATCTTCAAATGTTATAGGATTAGGTACCGTCACTCTCGGAAGCAAAGATGCTCTAGCAAAGAATGTTCTATTGGCTGAAAACATGAATCACAATCTACTCAATGTTGGACAAATTTGTGATCAAGTACACACAATACTATTCAACTCCACGAAATGTGAAATTAGGAAAGGCAGGTATGGTGAAATTGTGGCTACAGCAAGTCGAGCTCCAAACGACATGTATGTTCTGGATGAAGCAACTAAAGCACATCTAATAGCTAAAGAGGATGATATAATATTTGGTAGCAATGATGATCAACTAAGTAAGAAGTTTTCTACAAATATGCAAAGTGATTTCTAGATGTCTTTACTTGGTGAGCTGACATACTTCTTAGGGCTTCAAATATCTTAGCAAGAGAAAGGAATATTTATATGTCAAGCTAAGTACATCAAGGAAATGCTCAAGAAATTCAAAATGGAAGATTGCAAAACCATCCTTACTTCGATGGTAACAGGTTTCAAATTGAACATAGACGACTCATCTAAGGATGTGGATCAAAGGTTGTATAGATCTATGATTGGTATTATTCTATATGTAACAACCTCCCGACCAAATGTTATGGAAGCAGTTGGAAAAGTATAAAGATTCCAAGCAGCACCAAAAGAATCACATATTATTTACATAAAAATAATCCTTCGATATCTAAAGGGAACAACAGAATATGGCTTTTGGTATCCCAAGAGTAACAATTTCATTATTCATGCCTTCACATATTCACATTGGGAAAGAAGCATTGATTATCATGAGAGTACTCATGAAGCATTGGAATAACTTTGCTAGAAGCTTTGGATTATCCCAAGTTCTCATTAGATTTTCATTATTCATAATATAAAGGGGGAGTGGAAGTGTGTACAGGTTCACAAGATGGTTGTGTGTTAGTGGGAGTTACCCTTTTCCATTGATGTCAAAGGGGGAGAGAATGTTGTAGGAAGGGGTGTTATAATCGCAGGGGGAGTACTTGTGTTGCCATCAATGCCAAATGGGGAGATTGTTGATCAACGGTTGTAATTGATGTCAACCTAAGCAGAACCAGGGGCTACCACAATATTGCATTGTGATTTTGACCTACCAATTTAACATATTATCGATCAATAATTCTTTTGATGGTTTCTACTTGTCAAGATGTTTCTGTTTATATATGGCACGCCACGTAATTCTTCAAGTTTTGAGAGATATTCATGTTTGAAGTTTGTACCCCCAGTTAGTGGGATAAAACCCCATGGAGTTGTGACATGGGTCATTGAAAAGTCATAATTAATATTTTTTAAGCTCCTAAAATCTCTCCCACGTTCACTTGTTGAAGCCCCTCTCAACCTAAGCATTTATATATATTGTGATCCTCATATCCTTCTTATGCAAGGGATTTCGCCATCTGAAACAGGTCATCATGGAATTTTCGCTCTAACTTTTGTTCTACAAAGGTTCAGAAGCTGAAATTTGTATGAGGCAAAGCTGAAATCCTAAGGAAGCTCCTGTAAAAGTGTCAGATCAAGATGCGTAACATTTTCAGAGATATGATCTGTGGAAGTCAGTGTTTTTGCAGGCTCTTGAAATTCGTCTCAAATAAGAGACCTTGGGAAAATCGTCATAATGCTCTCTCTGAGTATCAGATTGGAATTATGTAAAAATTGGTAGATAGAGCATGGATTTAATTTTTCTCTCTATCAATTTCAGAACCGAATGAAGAAATATTGACACGTGGCACAACGTACAAGTTCACTCCATTGAAACAGTCCATAATTAGGACATTGTGAGAGATTGAGCATAACTCTCCCTTGAAGAATCTAAATTGGGTCAGACCTACGGAATTGGAAAGACAACTTAGAGGACTACTAGAGTACTGAAAATCACATATTGGGGATCTGAAATAATAGAGATAAACTAGATTCAATATCGAGCTCTTAGAAGGCAAGAAAAATCTAGATCATGTGTTGTCAAGGGCTGCAAAGGACCAGACTTTCTAGGGCAGCAAAGCAAAGCAAGGTGCAGCAGAGGGTAGCATGACAAGAGCAGCAACCAAGGTGCAGAATAGTAGCAAGAAGTTCATCACATGAAGTCTTCAAGTGGGTAGCACTGCATACAGTCACTGTAAAGGTATCATTGTAGTAAGTCATTGTAAATACATTATTGTAAAAATTTTACTAGTGTCTATCTACCAACAGTTTAAGAGGAAATGTCTGGAGGTCTAGGATCATCATTAGGTGGTTGTGTCATAGTTGGGGTTATGGTCTAGTGTGTCTTCTTCTTCTACATCACTCTATATCATTGTAAAGTGGGACATTTTCCCCGATACGGGAGTCCATTCTTCTTTTATTCTTCTATAGGGTGGTAGGCTAGTGCTAGGGTGATTTGTAGCTCATTGGGTGTTGGGGCATCCATTCAGTTGACTATTGAAGAATCTCAGGCATTGGAGCATCTCTCCAATGAGAGCTGGAGAAGAATTTTTTTCTAGATTCTAGGAAGTTCGAGCTTTATTTTCAGTTGGAATTGAATATTAAATAATTAATAGAAAAACATTGGGTGGTTTTTGTCTTGAAGTGGGTTTCCACCTTAAAAATTGTGTGCATTTGTGTTCCTTTGTTTACTGCTATCATCGTCCAAATAATAATAATAATTGAAGATTAACTAATGCTCTAATTGAAAGGAATATTAATTCACATTCACCCCCCTTCTCAATATTTCCAACATTCTCTGTCTACTTTGCCTCTCATTTTAATTGATTTCTCTCTTTATTTCTCTCCCATTAAGTTCTCTATATATTTTTGGATCCATTCTTATCTCAATTCATTTTATTTTCTTCAGATCTGAGTTGATCTTAGATATGGAGTTTAGTTTTTAGTTTTTTTTATACGAGAGAATAATATATCATGCGTTTAAAATCAAATTCTGAAATTCTCTATACAGAATTTGATGGAAATGATCATATATATGGATTCCTCTCATAATTTTATCCAAAAAAAAAAATCATTGAAAATAGACTCCGTATGAGGGACTTTTGGCCAATTAAAATTGGCTAGTTTGTTTTTCTTCCTCCCCCGTGTGTGACCGATTTTTCGATTTGGTTATGTTATTTATGTATAGACCTGAGTAAAACTAATTAATAATTTTTATTCCTCTCTAAATTTTACCTCAAAGCAAAAATAAAATCACTTGAAACAAAGTCCGTATGAGGAAGATATGGCTGATTGAAAATTCAACCTATTTTCTATCCGTTTTACCCAATTTTTGGGTTTTCTTAAGCTTATTTTCTTAATTTTTCCAGTTTTTTTTTTCTTCAAGACTTGCTGATCTATTGGATATGTTGTTTTTTGTTGTTGTTAGTTTCTGATCTTTGTCAAATTTGAGTCATTTCTTATTCATTTGTTTGGATCTTCCATTTATTATGTTCTTCAAGGTCCCTTGAAGGATTCTTTATGTGATTTGGTTGAGGACTAGTGTTCTCATCTATAGATCTCAGTTTCAGATATGTTTGGATGCTTTTGGTGACTGCTTAGATCCGTTTCATATCTCACTTTCAGATCTTTGTTTCATTTTTGCACTTTTTTCACTTTTTTTTGAGTGATCTCTTTATCTTTTGGTTATTTATGTCATAATCGGTGGTGTTGTGATTGGTTTGCAGATATTATCTAGAAAATTTCATTTTAGTATGTTTTTGTTGTTTTACATCATATTCATTCGATCTTGTTTGGACCTTATTGCCTATAGGGTTTGGTTTACACCTTTGTATAACATTGGCCCTGGTTGAGCCATTTTGTTGCAACCCTATCTTCATTGACATTGTCTTCCTTTGTTTTCACTTTGGCTTTTAGTTTGATTGATTTGAGTGTCTTTTGATTGGGCTTTATTTCCTAACTATTTCGATTTTGGAGTGCTTTTCGTTCTTGCTTGGGAAAATTCCTTTGGTCTCTCTTTTCAGTTTGACTTTTTGGTTTGTTCTTTGGGTTATTAATTCACATATTATTAGGATATTTTGCATTCAGGAAGATCTAGTGAAAAGTACATCATCATAGGCATTGGTCTGTTTTGAAAAACTCTTTCCCTCTCATAACTAGCATTGATCGAAGTGAAAATGAAAATTTGCATATAGCTAACTAAGAGTCTTAAACACCATCTCATTTTCACACCAATTACTACGTGTGTAAACAACAACCATTAAAATTAAGATGATAATAAATTTAACTAGATTTGTTTTTCACTTTCAGTATTAGTACACCAACACTAGCTTAGACTAAGGTATTGGAGATATGATAGTGAGTTAACTGCTCCAATACCACAAAATAAAATTAGCAGCTTGAGGTAGGGATTAAAATCCACGTGGCCTGGGAATCCCTTCTCACAACAGGGTTAAGAACGAGGTCACACTTGGGCTAGGCGGGGTGACATGAACCATTTTTCTTAGTTTTGGGTGGCGCGATATAGCAGAATTGAAACATATAAAAATGTTGTTTTATCACTTGGGGGCCACTTTGGAGATAACTCTCAAGGGGGTTTCGGTCTTGGCGCCTTTTGGGGTTAAGTTTCCTGCCCTTGTGTGTTGATTTGTCCTGTGACTGTCCCCCTAGGTCATGTTATTTTTGGTGGTGACCATAGTGGCCTTTATTTTTAGGCCTCATACATAGGTGCAAGGTCGAGGTCGTCTTCACTCTACCTAGGATAGATATTTTTCATACTCTCTCAGTCCTCTTGGGGGGTGTCCCACATCTAGTGATGGCACTTATGCCGAGTTCACAACTAAAAGGGTTGCGAAGCAAGTCGTTAATATAGTTGTTCCACCTCCAACTTATTTGTATATTGGTTTGTGTGTTCTATATTTTAGGAAATTTATAGTGTGTGTTATTTGGTCTAAGTCTGTAGTTTTGGCCCTAGGGTGTTTGTACTAACATAATTTTAATTTAATTATTATCACCCTAGTTGAATTTTTTTGTCAATGATCATGTTGTCTTCAAGGTTTACTTCCTGAAAGAAGTGGACTCATTTCTCCTGCACGGAGAGTACCTATCGAAGCTCAAGCCTTAGACCATCACATAGTATTGGAAGTTGTGCTTGGTCCTGCTAATAGTTATCTGGTCTCAATTGAGACTTTGGCAGATGACTCTAATGCTCCTGCTAATCCACCTTTGACCGATAATTTAGGGCCAACCTTATTGCGACTAAACCTAGACTGTTTTACACCAACCTACACTTGCGTGCCTTTTTCTACCCTTCACCCTATGGCGAAGTTTGAGATATAATTACCATCTGCATCAGCAATCTCGACTACCATGTCAGCATTGCCACCTCTTAGTGTGGCTATTCCTACTCCTCCATCTACACATTAGGGGAATTTTGAGGTCTAAAATGGGCCTCCTAAGAAAAATGTACAACCAAAATAAACTTTATAAGAACCAATAATATTCAAGATGATGATGTCAACCATGGGGGATGATTAACCATTTTTTAAGTAAAAGGGTAAAAATATTAAAAAATAATAAAATAATAAAACTACTTTTCAACTTGTATTTTCAACTTATCTCCCAAAGTTCTTACTCAAATTTCGAGCGGGAGTACTTGTTGGATGAAAAATTTAATTCCTCATCCAAGGAGTACCCATGTTGCATACTTTTGATAGACCCTATTATGTGAAAAATGAGAAATACATGAAAAAATGTGATTGTAATCACGTTTTTCATGTATTTCTCATTTTTCTTGTAGCAGGGTCAATCGAAAGTGTGCAACATGGGTACTCCTTGGATGAGGAATTAAATTTTGCATCCAATGAGTACTCCCTCTTGAAATTTGAGTAAAAAATTTGGGAGATAAGTTGAAAATACGAGCTGAAAAAGTAGTTTTTTATTTTTTCCCTCTAAAATTTGATGATGTAATCAAATCTTATTTTATTCATTCCACTATTATTTTATAAGTTCCTTAGGAGGCCCATTTTAGAAATCAAAAATCCTCTAATTACCTCTCACTTCTTCTAGGGGCATTCCACTAGTCTCGTCCATGGCTCCTACTAATATTTTGAATGTTTTCATGCCCACACCATCTTCTATGCTAACTGTGGTACCTCAACCTAGTCATCCGGTAGGTCCAATAATTTATTCACTGAGTTTTTCCCAACTGACCATTCCTTTTCCTCAGTTAGGCACAATTACTTCAAGAAATATATGGGGGGATCATTATTTGTCCCTAACTCGAGGGAATAACTGCTTCTATTATGTCACAAGCTTGGTATAGTTCACTCTTTGGAGGGGCGCCACCTACCAGTACTTTTAGAGGAGGGACTAGTTTACTTGGGGGCAACCTCGCTGCTAGTACCATCACCCACACGAGTTGTCCTCCTTATGTGGGTCCTAGTGCGTAGAGTGATTCTTATTTTAACCTTGGTTAAAACCCCATAAACAGTCATTCTCTTCGAGGTCAATTTCTCTCCAGAGGTTTCTACCCTAGGGGGAAACATCCATCTACCAATTATGCTATTCCACAACAAATTTTTAGCAGGGAGAACCCTTTTCTCCACTAGCAACTACATCATTCTAATCCTTATATGGGGGGACCACACAAGGTTGGTAAGGGGCATCTCATGCCTCTGACCCATTCAGTCAAATCCATAATTCATTTTTATCTTCTCTTTATTTATCGAATTTGGCCAAATTGACTAATGACCCCATCCATCATGATCCCTGGTGGCACCCCATGCCTGCAAAGTTACTGTTAGTTATTCCTAAGTTTGAAGGGAAGCCTGGGGAGAATCCATCCACTCAAATTACCACCTATCATTTACTGTGCTCCTATAATTATTTGGTTGATGATTCTGTTAAAATTTTATTGTTCCAACAAACTTTAACTGGGGATGTCGCAAAGTGGTATACCAAGTTAGATACTGCATCCTACGGTGAATTTTCCTCCCTAGTTCAAAATTTCTTGACACATTTCCAGTTTCCTACTTAGTATGATATTGAATTTGACCTTTTGTCCAACTTTAAAAATTATGATTCCATGCTAATTTTTGATCACATTCATGAGTGGCATTGTCGTAAGAGGTTAGTGAGAAATAAATTACTTGATGAAATTTTATGTAAATGGTTCATTCAATCTCTCCAACCTCAATTTTCCAAGGATGTGTCTATGTTTCGAGCTGTTATCGAGGAAGAGGCCATTTTAGCTACCCAATATTTGGATCTCATCTATTCACAGTCGGGTACGCTTTACGAAGTGTTTCCGAATGCCTCTAGACCTTCTATTGACCGTTATAAACCTATTCCTGGCCCACACGCCGATGGTGTGATTTGATCTATTTCCGATTCCATAAGCCAACTTGCTGCCCAACTTGGGAAATTGGTTGTTACATCTCAAGCCCTAGAAAGTGTGTCTGGATTTTCTAAAGCACCCCCTCCTAATCATTCCACCGATTTTCTCGTAGTGAATTTCTCTCAAACGAAGAACAACCCTGAATCTAGTGGTAAGAAAAAAAAGAATAATAAGAGAAATAAACAACAAAATAAATCTGCCTAGGAATCTCAAACCAATCCTCAGAGTCAGAGGGGGGCACCAATGAGCATCGCTGAAAATTCAAGTTTCCCTGTAAATTTTTCAAGGCGATCACCTTATTCATGAGTGTCCTCGGATGGTTGAAGTCCATAGGCTTCTTTCACCACCATGTACTCAACAACTTGTTATTTTGACTCATCCATTCCCTGCAAAATCACAACCACATATGGTTGCTCAAAATTCTCGACCTCCGCAAGGGAAAAATGAGGGGTCCTCTTCCCATCCCCCTCACAATTCATCCATCTTCATGTGAAAGGAAGATGTAAATGTGACTACACGAGCCATATCCTATGATGTTCCTGATTTTATTTCTCCTTCTAAGGACTCACCATCTCCACCTAGTTCCACTAGACATCTCACTTTGGATAAGCCTCTGGAACGTGTCTATCACCCCCCCAAGGGTGTTCTCCGCAAGATGACACACGACCATTCTACCAAGGCTACTCAAAATTACAATGTTGTTTAAGAACTTTCCTAGACTCCTTGTGCCATGTATACCTTGGAGTTCTTGCAAATATGTCCTCAGCAGTACAAGGCCTTATTGTCTGCCACTGGTGGAGTTCATTTATCTGACTCTAGTCTCATCACTTTCAATGATGAGAAAGTTTCTCCTTGTCTTTCCCATCATATTTATTTCTAGATCATCATGTGGATCTTCGATAAGAATATTCATCGCACTCTAGTGGATGAGGGATCTTCCACACGTGTCATGTAAATATCATGTTGGAAAGCTCTTGTCTCTCCGGCACCCGTCGCTCCCAACACCACTCTCAAAGTCATTGATGATCATAATTTCGTACCCAATGGGGTCCTTCCACATTTTCCCATCGATTTAGGTAGAAAAAATATATATTTTGATGTCGAATTTTTCGACCCATCATTAGATTATAACCTACTCCTTGGCCACAGTTGGTTTTATGTGATGACCACAATCATCTTGTCTTTTTTTTTCTACTTTTCCTTCCTCATGAAGGAAAAATTGTCACTATCAATCAACTTGAATATTGCATGCCATAAAACCAGATTTCCACAACGAGGAATTATATACCACTTGTGAGAGATCACCCTGGTCAATTTCAGAATGTTGAGTGAGACTCTTCAAAAGTTCAGCTCTTATGGGAGTTTTCTCTCAGCTATCCCCCACCTAGCACTCCCTCTATCTCTTCGTTTAAGACTCCTATGCATGTGATATCTTCTGACACATATGGACCCCATATACCTCCTGATCAGTGGGTGGTGTCGCCTATTATTATATAACATGATCAACCTAGTAAGCTCCCTCTGCCACTTGTTGTGGAAGAGAATTCCTCTTCGGCCATCCCGTTAGTTCCTGACATTGGTCAGAAACTCAATCATCATATGGAATATGATCAAGATCCTCTACCCATACCAATCCAGACTTATGAAGGAACACAATAAAATACATAAATACACATAAACACATATATGTAGCATAAATAGGACTTCATTTCATTAATATCACATAACTAAAATATTCTTATAGACAGAATGGAAATAAAATAGCTAGGGCGTTGGTAGCATATCTCTGAGAGGAGACGTGGTAGCTACATGCCTCTAAATTGTGTTACAACGAGGCTCGAAGGCCTATTTATTATTGAGAAACAATAGAAAACCCTAAACATCCAAAAAATCTAACCCTAGGAGATGAAGCGCAAAAACTATGGGCCCTGTTTGGGTAAATTGGTACATCAACTTCTTGGGGACGTAACTTTGGCATACGGTCTCCGTTTTATGCACACAATACCTCGGTAAAAATATCTATCTGAGGAACCATTTTGGAAACATCAATCAATGATCCATTTTTCTATTTTTTTCCCAAAAAACTCGTTTAGGGCCTCAAAATGGCTTTGGAAGTTTAGGACCCAAAAACCTGCTGAAAAAAGTAAATTGTGCTACAATTAAGGAAATTTAAAAAATGAAAGAAAAAATGGTGGGTGTCTAAGTGGAAAAGGTGGGTGGTCACCAATATCCAGTTGGATCATTCATCCCCCCTTAGGAAGAAATGGTCCCCATTATGTTGAGTTCCTCCATGAGATGAGGGAACTTCTGCTGAACTTGGTCCTTCATGAGCCAGTTTCCTTGGTGAAGGAGTTGGCCTAATTTGACAACTCAATATAGTTGAACCCTTTGTTGTCGAGTGTTCTTGATATGTGTATCCATGATATGATTAATGGTGGCTTGTTCCATGAATTCTAGGTTTAACTCTATTGGTGTGAGTTGTTATGCCATGTTGGATGTGTTTAGTAGAGGTGGAAAGTAGGGCCAAAGGCAGTCCACATTGAACACTGGGTGCAGATAAAGAAATGGTTGAATACTAAACTCAAAGGCATTGTCCCCTACATCCTTGGTGATGGTTTATGGCCCATATCAAAGTGGGTGAAGCTTGCGGTGGGGTCCAGTGAGGTGCTCCTTCTACAAATGTAGCCACACTTTTTCGCCCACATCGAAGTTTTGTGGCACTCAATGTTGATAATGTCGCTGCTTGTACTTGGCATTGGATCTGTCCAATATGTCATGAACCTACTGGCGAATGTGTTGAATGCACTTAATGAATTTTTTCACCTTGTTAGCTTCAGACTAGACATGAGCCAAATCGGCCTGAGTCACCGCAAATGGCATGGCTATTTCAATGGGAAATAGTGGCTGGAATCCCAAGCCCACTTGAAAGGGGCTATGGCTGGTTGAGTTGTGGAGATCTTGGTTATAGCTATGTTGTATATAGGGGAGGCTCTCATCCCATTTGTGTGGATGATTTGAGTTGTACATGTTCATAATGTGTATGATCATCCTATTGATGACCTATGTTTGGCCATCAGTTTTTGGATGGAAAGATGTGGAATTGGTGAGCTTGGTGTCTAGCATTGACCAGAGGCTAGACCAAAATGTACTGAGGAACCTGTTGTCCCAATCTGATATGATAGAATGTGGGATCCCAAAGACTACCCACGCTCGTTCAAAGAGTAGTTTAGCAATGGTTTATGTTGTGATTTCTTCTTGTAGGCCGCCATAATGGCCATCTTAGAGAATTTTTCAATGACCATGAAAACACATTCAGTCCCATGCTTAGTAGAAGGAAGGCCCAACATGTAATCCATGGAGTTGGATTCCCAAGGTCGATTAGGGGTAGACAACATAGTATAGAGGCCTTTCTTCTTGATGGTCGATTTGGAAATGACATAAATAGTGTAGGATCTGATGTACTTCCCAACATCCAATCGAAGGTTCGACCAATAGAAACACTTCTGCAATACTGCCACTATTTTCTTGACCGCGAAATGACCAATGACCAGTCTATATTGCGCTTCCCAAATCATCTTGGCACACTCGCTTGAAGGAACACAAAGGTGTCCTAGGTAACACAGTAGTGCATCCTGGAGGTGAAAATTTGGAACTTGCTTACCCTCCAAGAGCGTCCCGTATGTGTGTCTGAATTCTAAATCACTCTTGTAGAGAAGCGACCAATCAAAAGTCTCATGCCAACAAGATGAGCATGGTGGTTAGCACCATGATCAGTGGTTGGTTGAGGAAGACTGCAACATTATTGGTGTTTCTATTCTTTTACTTTATGTTCAAATGAAACTGTTGCAGATATGTGGACCACTTTTGATGGCGATTGTTCTGCAACTCCCCTTGTGTCTGTATGAACTTCAGGAGTCGGTGGTCTGTGTGGATGATTGTTTCCTTCCCCAAAATGTAATGCTTCCATTTTTGGCAAGCTTGCAAAATGGAATACATCTCTTTGCCATAAGTGGGATACTTCTGAACTATGTCAGACAGTGTATCACAGTGATATGCCATTAGATGCCCCTGTTGAGTAATAAATATGATGCAGGAGCATCGGAATTAGCCAGCAATGTGAAAATCTGTTCACATGTTGTGGCTAAAACAGAGTGAAATTCGTTAACTGTCTGGTCAAATTCAGTATTACTGAGAAGGTTGGACTTCTCAAATTGTTAGTTATTGTAATAAATAAGAGATGGTTTTATTTATATTAGGGATAAGATTTTTTAATATAGGTGTGTGCGAGAGCTAATAGATAGGAGATTGTTGTTAAATTTCCAGATTTAGAAGATTGAGTGGTTAGAAGAATTAGCTAATAATAAAGATATTGATAAGACGAGTGAGGGAGAGATTCTGAGAGGGTTTTTTTTTTTGTGGAGTGATAGTGCAGAGTGGAAGGGTGTATTGTGTGAATTGAATTTTTTTTGTTTGATAGAGGTCTATTCTTGTGTAATTAAGCTAAAGGCCGAGACTCTGTTCATATATAAAACTAATGTTTTTTATGCTGCAATGTATGATGAGTTGTTAAATTGATGCGTTTGCTTTCCTTTGTGTAATTTTTTTGAAATGATAGCAATCTGCGCATTTTGCTTTTATCTGTGAAAATTCCTCGGATTAAGGTAAGTCTGGAGTAATTGGCTTGTGAGCTGAAACAACTTTTAAAGCAGAAACTGGATGTAAAATGACTTGTGAGCGGATTGATTAATATATATATATATATATTGAGTTTGAATTGGCATCGGGTCCGAAAATCTCATTGGATCGGATTGAATGTGTTTAAAATCGCATCACATCGGAGAGGCTTCCATATTGCATCATATAGCATTGGGAATCGGACGCGATGTATTATAAACCGGTTTAAAGAGAGATCGGGTCCGGATATCGCATCGCAACTTTGGAAAGTCAAAAGCGAAAGTTAAAAAGTGCGATTTGTGATCTCCAACGGCCATCGCATCGGCGTTGTGGAACGGGCGTTAGACAAGTGAAATCTCATTTTGCGATTTGCGATCAACAGTAAAAGGGCTTGGCCATAGTGATTTGCGAGTATGTTTAAGGTTACGGCACTATATATATATATAGGAAATGTTATAAAGAGCACTGTTTTTAAATGATTTAGGCATTTAATGGTAATAAAGAATTATATCGAAATTCTAAAGAGTGAGGTGTATTTTGACCGTTGCAAAGAATTCCAGTTCTGTTGTTATAAATAAGAGTTTATCTGATTGACACCATTGCTGCTGCTACGTCAATTTTTGGTATGAGAGCAAAAGAGACAGGTGTTTGCAGTGAAAATGCCGCCAAGAAGGGGAATTGGTCGAGGAAGACCAGAGCCAAATGCCATTCTTTTGGAAGAAGTGCAGAATTTGCGTGCACGAATGGAGACAATGGAGACAGCCCAAAGAAGAGCGCCTGATGATGGAGCTGAGAGTTCTTCAGAAGAATCTGATGCAGATGTGGAAGCGGAAGAAGAAAATGAAAATGCCAAATTCGTTAAGATGTTGGAAAAAGTTGGAAGTAAACCTAAGATGGAGATTCCTATGTATGAAGGGAGTTTGAATGTGGAGGAGCTCATGGATTGGATCAGATCCATAGATCAGTACTTCGACTATGAAGAGGTTGAGGAAAATAAGAAGGTGAAGTTTTCCGTCACTAGATTAAAGGGTCATGCAGCCATCTGGTGGGACGAGGTACAGACATCAAGAACGAGAAAAGGGAAATCTATGATCAAGCAGTGGGACAAAATGGTAAGTAAACTGAAAGCCAAGTTTTTTGCCTAAAGACTATCATTTGTATCTTTTTAAGCAGATGCAAAATCTGAAGCAGAAAGGAATGTTTGTTAAGGAGTACACAGAAGAATTCTACAGGTTAAGTATCAGAACAGGGCATGTAGAAGATGATTTGGAGAAAGTAGCTAGATATGTTAATGGACTAATGTATGAAATACAAGATGATATTAGCCTGTTAAGTCTGAAAAATGTTGAGGATGCCTATCAAGCAAGTCTGAAGGTAGAGGAGAAAATATTGAGAAAACAGAGTCAAAGAAATAGAGGAAAGAGCCCAGCGAGAGGTAGAGGATCTGGCGGATCTAGAGGAACACAGCATCAACATGAAACAGGAAGTTCAAGTGGCAGATCACCACAGATGGGTGAATCTAGTAGAGGAAGATTCGCGCCTAGAGGAAGAGGGCGAGGAAGAGATGTTAGATGTTATACTTGTGGAGAATGGGGACACATGTCGAGGGACTGTCCTCATAACAAATCAGCAAGCTAGAGGGGTGAAAATGTGGCTGAGGCATAGTCAGACCCACCTCGACTTGTAGAAAAAGAGGAACCACCTGAAGAAGGTGAATCATTGCTGCTTAGAAGAACTTTTCTAAGATCAGAAAAGGAAACTGGAGAACCTGCGCAAAGGAAGAACTTATTCAGGACTACATGCAAATCAAAGGGTAAGTGTTGTAAGGTTATAATTGATAGCAGGAGTACTGAAAATCTTGTGTCTACAGAGATGGTGGAAAATCTCGGGTTAACAAAGACAACACATCCTGCACCTTACAAAGTATCTTGGCTTCGGAAGGGTCATCAAGTTATCGTGATAGAGCAGTGTAATGTGGAAATGCAGATCGGCACATACAAAGACGTGATCTTATGTGACATAATGCCCATGGATGTATGTCATGTGTTATTGGGGAGACCATGGCAATTTTATCGGAAGGTGATTCATGATGGGAGAAGGAATACATACACATTAGAAAAGGATGGAATTAAACACACGTTGCTGCCAGTGAAGTATGATGGTAATAAAGGATTGCCTGAGAATAATATTATGTTGATAAGTGGAAAATAACTACTACAGGAGGTCGATAAAAGCGAGGAAGTGCATTTTTCTATCGTGGGGAGGCCAAAGATAATTTTAACCTCTACGAATTTAAATGATTTTCCTGAATAAATTCAATCTGTGTTAAATAATTTCATGGATATCATCGTGGATGAATTACCAAATGAATTACCGCTGATTAGAAGTATAAGCCATCATATCGACTTAATACCAGGAGAAAGTCTACCTAATAAAGCTGCATATAGATTTACTCCCCAGGAAAACGCAGAGGTTGCAAGACAAGTTCAGGAGTTGATGGACAAGGGACTGATTCGAGAAATTCTGAGTCCGTGTGCTGTGCCAATGGTGCTTAGTTTGAAGAAGGGAGGAGAATGGCGCATGTGCACTGATTCCAGAGCTATCAACAAAATAATAGTCAGGTACAGATTTCCTTTGCCCAGAATGGATGATTTAATGGACTGTTTAAGTGGATCCAAGTACTTTACAAAGATAGATTTAAAAAGCGGGTATCATCAGATCAGAATTCGGAAAGGCGATGAATGGAAAACGACGTTCAAAACAAATAGTGGACTGTATGAGTGGTTAGTGATGCCTTTTGGACTCACTAATGTGCCCAGTACATTCATGAGATTAATGAACGAGGTCTTGAAGGAGTATATAGGTAAATTTGTTGTTGTTTACCTTGATGATATTTTGGTTTTTAGCAAAAGTAAAGAGGAGCATTTGGAACACTTGAAGACAGTCTTGAAAACTCTGCATAAGGAAAAACTATTAATCAATTTGAAGAAATATAGTTTCATGAAAGAGGAGCTGGTATATTTGGGATTTTTTATTTCCAGAGAAGGTTTAAAAATGGATTCGGAGAAGGTACTAGCAATCAGAAATTGGCCTACTCCCAGAAGTGTATTCGAGGTAAGGAGTTTCCATGGACTTGCTAGTTTTTACCGAAAATTTATAAAGGGGTTTAGTCAAGTTTGTGCACCAATCCTTGAGACAATCAAGGAGGTCAATCAGCCATTTCGATGGACAGAGGCAGCTGATAAGAACTTTAATCTGCTGAAAAAGAAGATAACAGAAAAGCCAATTCTAGCATTGCCAAATTTCGAGAAAGTCTTTCAAGTGGAAACCGATGCAAGTGGAGAAGCAGTGGGTGCGGTGCTGAGCCAAGAGAAAAGGATGATAGCATATTTCAATGAGAAGTTAAATGATGTGAAAAGGAAATATTCTTCCTATGACAAATAATTTTACGCTATTGTGCAGGCATTAAAAAAATGGAGACATTACTTGCTGCCAAAGGAATTCATCTTATATTCAGACAATCATGATTTGCAGTTTATTAATAATCAGCCAAAGTTAAATCAGAAGCATGCCAAATGGGTGGAATTTCTACAAAGTTTCACTTTTGTAATAAAGCATAAAAGCGGTAAGTCAAATAAAGTGGCAGATGCATTGAGCAGGGTAAGTTTTCTTTTACAAGAGTTTAAAGTGGGTGTTGTAGGTTTTGACGAAATGATAGAAATGTACAAGGATGGTGAGGATTTTAAAGACATCTACACAACAGTGCAGAATCCGGTGAGCCATAATAGAAGTCAATGGATGGATTACCTTATTCAAGGAGGCCTGTTATTTAAAAGCAACAAATTATGCATTCCTAAATGTTCCATGAGGGAGAACATAATTAAAGAAAAGCACAGTGGAGGACTGTCTGGCCATTTTGGACAAGATAAAACCTTCGCTCAGGTGAATGCTTTTTATTATTGGCCCAAAATGCAAACTGATGTTAAAACTTTTGTTGAGAAATGCAGGGTATGCCAATATGCCAAAGGAAAGAGTCAGAATACTGGACTATATCAGCCATTTCCCATACCAGATCGACCATGGGATGTAGTGAGTATGGACTTTGTTCTGGGTTTACCAAAAACTCAGAGAGGAAATGATTCTATTTATGTTGTTGTAGACAAATTTTCAAAAATGGCCCATTTTATTGCTTGTAAGAAGACAAATGATGCAACACACATAGAAAATTTATTCTTTTCAGAGATTGTAAGATTGCATGGTTTACCTGTAAGCATTGTATCAGATCGAGATACTAAATTTGTAGGGAATTTTTGGAGGACACTTTGGAAGAAACTGGGAACTAAACTCAGTTTTAGTTCAGTATACCATCCTCAGACAGATGGGAAAACTGAAGCAGTAAACAGGAGCTTGGGGAATATATTAAGAAGTCTGGTACATCAGAATCCCAAACAGTGGGATTTGGCATTAGCTCAAGATGAATTTTCTTACAATGATACACCAAACCGAAGCACTGGAATGAGTCCATTTCAAATTGTCTTTGGAATGCATCTGAGAGGAGTATATGAGCTTAGAGACTTGGGAAAACAGGAATCCAGGAGTGCAAGTGCTGAAGATTTTGCTAAACAAATGCAGAAGCTACAGGAAGAAGTCAAAGATAAATTGCAGGAAAGCAGCAAAAAATACAAGCAGAGAGCAGACCTGAAAAGAAGAGAAAAGGAGTTTCAGGTAGGAGATTTGGTCATGGCATATTTGAGGAAAGAGAGATTTCCTACAAAAACTTATAACAAGCTGAAAATGAAGAAGATAGGACCCTATAAAATTAAAATGAAATTTTCATCCAATGCATATGAAATTGAGTTGCCGGAAGGAATCGGAATATCCCCCATTTTTAATGTTGCAGACTTATATCCATTCAGAGAGGCAGAAACTGAATTGCAAAATGAAGTTACAGGTGATGGAGTTCAAACTATAAACTGGGAGGAACAGGTACCAAAAGCATCTAAAAAGGAAGTTGAAGATATCTTGGATCAAAGAATATCCAAGAAAACTCGAGGGAAGACATATTTCCAGTATCTTGTCAAGTGGAAGGAGCATCCAATGGAAGATTCCAGTTGGTTGACAGAAGCTGAATTGCAGAGATACGAAATCAACCGAGAAAATTTGAAGGACAAATTTTTTTCATCCTCGGGAGTCTGATGCAGGAGCATCGGAATTAGCCAGCAATGTGAAAATCTGTTCACATGTTGTGGCTAAAACAGAGTGAAATTCGTTAACTGTCTGGTCAAATTCAGTATTACTGAGAAGGTTGGACTTCTCAAATTGTTAGTTATTGTAATAAATAAGAGATGGTTTTATTTAGATTAGGGATAATATTTGTTAATATAGGTGTGTGCGAGAGCTAATAGATAGGAGATTGTTGTTAAATTTCCAAATTTAGAAGATTGAGTGGTTAGAAGAATTAGCTAATAATAAAGATATTTATAAGACGAGTGAGGAAGAGATTCTGAGAGGGTTTTTTTTTGTGTGGAGTGATAGCGCAGAGTGGAAGGGTGTATTGTGTGAATTGAATTTTTTTTGTTTGACAGAGGTCTATTCTTGTGTAATTAAGCTAAAGGCCGAGACTCTGTTCATATATAAAACTAATGTTTTTTATGCTGCAATGTATGATGAGTTGTTAAATTGATGTGTTTGCTTTCCTTTGTGTAATTTTTTTGAAATGATAGCAATCTGCGCATTTTTCTTTTATCTGTAAAAATTCCTCGGATTAAGGTAACTCTGGAGTAATTGGATTGTGAGTTGAAACAAATTTTAAAGCAGAAACTGGATGTAAAATGACTTGTGAGCGGATTTATTAATATATATATTGAGTTTGAATTGGCATCGGGTCCGAAAATCTCATTAGATCGGATTGAATGCGTTTAAAATCGCATCACACCAGAGAGGCTTCCATATTGCATCATATAGCATTGGGAATCGGACGCGATGTATTATAAACTGGTTTAAAGAGAAATCGGGACCGGATATCGCATCGCAACTTTGGAAAGTCAAAATCGAAAGTTAAAAAGTGCGATTTTTGATCTCCAACGGCCATCACATCGGCATTTTGGAACGAGCATTAGACAAGTGAAATCTTATTTTGCGATTTGCGATCAACAGTAAAAGGACTTGGCCATAGTGATTTGCGAGTATGTTTAAGGTTACGACACTATATATATATATATATATATGAAATGTTATAAAGAGCATTGTTTTTAAATGATTTAGGCGTTTAATGGTAACAAAGAATTATATCGAAATTCTAAAGAGTGAGGTATATTTTGACCATTGCAAAGAATTCTGGTTCTGTTATTATAAATAAGAGTTTATCTGATTGACAGCATTGTTGCTGCTGCGTCAAACTACCCCTATAGCATAGTCTAAGGCATCTGTCTCAATCTCAAATGGTTGTTGCAAGCCTGGTAATATGAGCACTATGGCATAGCAGAGGCGATGTTTCAACTCTGCGAATTCCTTCTGTTGAGATTCAGATGAAAATAATTTTTATTTTACTCCTCTCTTGGTGACTTGGCTCAAGGTCCAAGTGATATGAGAGAATCCCAACACGAACCTATGGTATAAATTGGCAAGACCCAGAAAGCTACAGAGCTCTATTAGTGTGGTTGGTGCTGGCCAATTCCGAATGAATTTCATCTTGGCTAGATCCACATGCACCTCCTTCTCATCAATAATGTTTCCCAGATACTGAACCTGGGTCTTGACAAAATTACACTTCTCCAAATTGGCACACAACTTGCATTTCCGCAGTGTTTGGAGGACTTGCCAGATGTGGTGGAGGTGTTTTTCCCAAGTTTGGTTGAAGATCAAGATGTCATCCAAATACAATACTACAAATGAGTTGGTGAATGGCCACAATATGTAGTCCGTTGGTCTCATGAAGGTTGCGAGAGAATTTTTCAACCCGAAAGGCATGACCAGGAATTCGAAAAGGCCCTCCTTGGCTTTGAAGGTAGTCTTCCACACATCGGAGGGTTCGATTGGTACCTGGTGATACCCGAACTTCAAGTTGATCTTGCTAAAATATTTTTCCCCCTTGAGTTGGTCCAAAAGGTCATTAATCCGTGGGATCAGGTACGTATTTTAGACAGCGATTTTGTTCAGTGCTCGATAGTCAATATAGAGTCTCCAAGTCCCATCCTTATTCTGCACCAACATGATCGAGCTCCCACAGGATGATGAACTTGGCCGGATGTGACCTTTCTGCAACATCTCCTTAATCGACCTCTTTATTTTTTCATTCTCCAGAAAATAGCGTGACGCACCTAGGGTTAGATCGATGGGGTGCTTGACCTGACAATGCAGAGGCACCCTTGCAGGTGAGGTGAAGATGTCCCCAAACTCTTCCATGACCTTATCCATCTGTTGTTGTCATGCAAAGGAGTTCTATCTAGAGGTTGTGGCCATAATATCATTCTTTCCTTGAGCGTGAATTATTAGGAAACAAATTTCCCACTTTTTTAAATGAGCTTACTGCATTGTTTTGTAGTAACCAAAGAAATGGCAGTAGGTGGTGCTACCTCTGGTATCCTGTATAACTTATTTCCCAAAGTAACACTAATAACGCGAGGTCTGGACTCATACACAACATGTCACATCCACAAGTATGGTAAGCCTAATAATACATCACAAACATCAAGAGGATTAATGTCACATAATACCTCATCCGTGAAGGGCTTGATTTTGTGGGGAAGGTGGCACTGCTAGTTGATGCAGAGATCTCGTCCTTGCTTAAGTCACTCGATGGTGTACCATTGTGGGTGTGTTGTGGTTGGCAAGCCCAATCACTACATGACCTCTACTGAAATCGGGTTCTTTTGGCTTCCAATGTTGACAATGAACTGTAGTGTGGAATTTTTTACCCACATCTGGGAGTGGAAGAGACGCTCATCCTCCTCTAGATCTTCCGATTCCTCCTTCTGGATATTTGTGGTGGCAATGGTGGCATTGGGATCTGCATCGATAATTTATTCCCTTTATCATTCCCCGTATCGAGTTCTAATTCAAATTCGGAGCATGCATATGATTCAAAAGCCTTCATCTCGGCCACCAATGACTTCTTGGCCCGACACTCACTTGTATTGTGAGTGGAGCTCTTATGGAACTCACACCACTTCCCTATGTCCTTCTTTGGCTTCGCGGTGTTATTCTTTTCTTGCGACTTTGGAAGGTTTTCTTGGGCACCATGCCTTGGATTTTTCCTTTGTTATGCGGTTTGGGGGCACCTTACCCTTGCTTTTGATTCGCAGATCCAAAGTCTCACTTCTTATGTTTGAATTTCTACTCAATCTTGGTAGCATACTTGTATTTCGTACCAAGAGAGGAGATGTAAAGGAACTCCGTTTCCTCCTAAATGTATATGTGTAGACAACTGTGATACTTTAGCACCAAATGCTTCTCCGATTCTTTAATACCCAACTTTGCGCGCAGGGTATGGAACAGATTCGTCAGCTCATGCACATCTTGATCCCTTTGTTGCCATAGCGTAGTCCATTGTATGTACTTGTCCTCATATCTCCCCATGGGATAGTATTGTTCCTTGATGGCGTCCTGAAAAAAATTCCAAGTGGGTACGATTGAGAACAGAGATGGTTCCCCCTCATCCTTTTTCTCATAGTACGTTTCCCACCAGTCCTTAACATGGGGAACGGCTTTGAGGAGTGCAAAAATAATCTTCTCCCGGTCAGAAAAGTCATGAACCGAGAAATATCCTTCTAATATATTCACCCATCTATCTATGGCATCTTCATCTATTTGGCCCTCAAATATGGGAATTTCAAACTTTACTTGTATCTTAAAAGGATTGGCACCTCCATAGTGATTGTTGGATGTAGATGCGTCACCGATGGGTAGCCATTAAAGGATATGGGAAAATTATCCATCATCATGTTCCTTTTTTTCTCAAGGACCTCCTCAAGCAATATTTTGATAGGATATCCTGCTCCCTCATATTTCTTTTCTTCCCCCATGGGTGGTCTTCAGGGTTTACAAGGATGACCTTGCAAAGGATCAACCAGATCGAGCCCTAAATCCTTATACCCCGGCCTTGTTGGGGACATGCAAAGAAGGATCGAGAAAGAGAAGACTACTCTGATACCACTAATCTTGATTTATGCAATAACACAATGAAATACAGAAATACACATAAAAATAGAGATGCAACAGAAATAATACTTCATTTCATTAATAACAAATAACTGAAATATGCTTACAGATGGAATTGAAATAAACTAGCCAGGGCATTGGTATCTTATCTCTGAGAAGATATGTGGTGGATATATGCCTCTGAAATATGTTACAATGAGGCTCTAGGGCCTATTTATTATTGAGAAACAAGGGAAAACCCTAAAAATCCAAAGTCCTAACACTAGGAGATGAAGCACCAAAACTATGGGCCATGTTTGGGTAAATTGGTACATCAATCTTCCTGGGGACGTAACTTTGGCATACGATCTCCATTTTACGTGCATAATACCTCGTTATAAATATATATCTAAGGACTACAACTTTTTATGTGACCAACATCAAATTAACGTACACGTTGCTCACGGTGAACTTTCCAAAAAACGTCATTTAGGGCCTCAAAATGGTTCAAGAAGTTCAAGACCCAAAAAAATGCTAAAAATAGTAAACTGTGCTACAACTAAGGAAACTGAAAGATTGAAAGAAGCAATGGTGTGGCCCCAAGTGGAATAGGCGGGTGGCCACCAATATCCACCTGGATCATTTGGAATTCTACTTATTTATCATGTTCCTATGATTACAATATTATGTCTTGAGAGGGCTCTCTCAATGTCACTTTTCAGCCAAAGGGATGACTGGATATAATGTTTTAGGCTAGTTATAATGCTCAATATATTAGGGTTTTTTTTGTTTGGAGTTTTTCTAGATAGGAATGATAGTTAAGAAACTAGGTCTAGGGTTTAGGTCTGATTTCAAAGGTTTAGTTGCAGAGGTAAGGTTGAGGCAACGTAGGTAAGCTTAGAAGCTTGCCTAATTTTTCATTGTGTATAGAGTGAAATAAAAGGGAGTCAGAATGAGAATTAAACTGAATTCATTCCTCAGAAGAGTAGAGAAACTTTCATGTAAATCTTATAAAAAACAGAGCATGGAAAGCATTTAGCCAATTTAATGTCTTAAATTGTTCAACATAAATAATCAACCGAGGTTTGTAATCCGATGAAGTGTGGTGCACTATATGTGCTTAGTTAACCTTCTTCTTACTTCATTGTATGCATTTTTATGTTTTTTGGGGGGATTTTGTTCTTTGTGTCTAAATGTTAATTTTATGAAATGAATCAACTAAATCTAGTGAAATTTAAATGTGTAAAACTAACTTTGAAAGAAGAAAGAAAAGGAAGTGTTCTTGAACTACTCTAATTTGCATAAAAAATGAATCAAACTTTAGATGGTTAGAATCTGACATAAAAACAGAGTATATATTCTAATGACTTAATTCTAATCTATCTATGCCATGGATTGAAATATGAATCTTATGACTGAGAATTAAATTTGCAATACTAATCTAAATGAAAGTAGATTCAAAGGAAAAAGAAACTATTGTATGATCAATTACCCAAGCATTCAGTATGGAAGTATGACATAGTCAACCTCTTGACATGATTTACAAGCAATAGATTACACTTTAGTTTTGAAAATTTAATCTAGGAAAGCATGTAAGGAAAAACTCAATTACTGTATAGGTTAAACACTCAAGCATTCAATTTTGAAGTATAATAGAGTTACCTTCTTGGAATGATTTACAAGCACTCAATTATACATTTAACTAAGGATCTTAATCTAGGAAAACAATTTAAAGGCATGTAAAGAAAAACTCAATTATTGCAGAGGTTAAACACTCAAGCATCCAATTTGGAAGTATGACAAAGTCACCTTCTTGGTATGATTTACAAGCATCCAATTATACATATAACCGAGGATCTGATCTAAGAAAGCAGTGTAAGAACATGAAAGGAAACTAAACAACTATGAGCTCTATTGCCTCAAACATAATCCAATTGGAAAATATAAGAATCTACCTTCTTGAGATGTTCTAGGAAAGCAAAGATTACACATTCATTCTAAAATTAATGCTAAGAAAAAATTCATAAATTGAATCTATGATATTAATATAAAAGTTGCAACGCAATATTAATATACTTGTGAATTCACAAAAAGAGATAAAATAAAATTAAACTAAAACAACTAATGAAAAACCTCCTCCTATGTAGGGGCCCTCTGCGACAGACTAGGTTGAGCTCCTAGCGGAATATACGTGCATTAAGAAGAAACTAGAACCACGAACACGATATTTGTATTATGAGAAGAACATAGTCTAAAGCATACACAACCATTTCAAAAAAATTAAGACTGTCTTCGGTCTTTACACAACCAGTATTTAAACAAAATAAAATGTAACTGTGAGGAGCTAACTATGCCTACAAATGGTGATTACAACCGAAACATAAAAGTAGATTCTAAATGGTTAAATCTTGATTTGCTACATTAGAGCAAATCAAGAATTCTTTGCTCTCGACTTACGTCCTTTGACCGGAGTTTGACCACAATCGCAGGCACTCTTTTTTGTTGATTTTGACCAAGTGGATAGGACGAAATCCATATATGGATCATTCTAGAGATTCCCATGTGGCTCGTTCCTTTATTTTCTCCTCGGAACCTATCAAACGATAAAATCAACTATGGAAACAACAATTAGCTGTAGAATAGGTACAATTAGCTAAGTTACAAAAATATATTCAAAATAAAAATAACATTAGAATATAACATATAAATCATTCAAATGCATTCCCTCATAAAAAACATGACATTTATCATTGATTGGAGTGTATGGATTTATGAAAAGGTAAGGAAAAATGATGAGAAAGGATGTTAGAGAAAGGACAATTCTGAGGTTCAACATACCCCCACTAAGAAGCCATTGCCTATCCTCATGCAATTTATCAAAAATGTGAACTTCCTTCTCCTATTCTATTTGTTCAAGCACTTCTACTAATACATTCGGTTTTCTCCTCTTGCTTTTCTTTGAAGTGACTGTCATCATGGGCCTCCTCATAAGGAGTTTGTATTTGAGATTGATGACTGCCCTATTCAATGATTTTTTCTTTTTTTTTAACTTCCTATTCGTTTTGTACCATAGTCCCAAGTGTAGGATGGTATTATCACTAATTACTTTCTCCAATTGTCTTTGTTTCTTTAAAGCTTCATTCTCCTGTGTAATATGCCTATTCAATATCTCTAACTCATAGATTTCTTGTTTAAGGATGTCAACTAGAGGTTCTTGTGGATTGATAGGTGGTTTTGGATTCACTGCTGCATTTATCTTCTCTAATGACTCTATGTATTCATATATCTCTTGTTTTACTGGGTCTATGCCTGGATATCTTCTGCTGGGGCTGCCTTCAAAATTATGTATAGGAGAATTTACAAGGCTATGTGTTGGATGGATAAATCGTTCTTGTGGACAAGACAGATCTCCCTAGTATCCTACGATAACTAGCAACAAACAGACAGATGTAAACTACTTTCTCTAGATTATATTTGATCTAGAATTATCTATATTTAAGGATTTAGGACTTACCTGTAGTCCAACGCTGATCGTAGTCTTCTTTCCTATCGCTTTGAATACGTCTCCTCTCAGGATCTGCAATAAAAAACATGAAAGAATCAGAAGAACTTACATAATATAGATTAATTCATAAACCATAAACCTATCTTGATGATCAAGGAATTCAAGAAACAATCCATTTAAATAAGCAACTCATTGAGAAAACATGATCCATTTGTATTATCTTTGATGAAATAAGGAGCCTTACAACCGTGTTCAACTTGATGCCGTACAAGTCCTTCTAGGGTCTGGAACAAGCATTTCCTGTACTTTGACAAGCCTTTTCACTCTCTCGACTAACATACACATGAGTGTGTGATCATTCCCATATGGTAATCAGTTAAGAGAGTCTGAGTTTTTCCAGAAATTCTCCTAAAAAAATCTCAAAGCCTAACTCCCCTTGAGGCTGAATTATGGCCTCAATTTATAGCAAAAGAGAAGAGGTTGCAACTCCAAATAAGAGGGGATAGAATCCTCTTTCAAGGGATTAAGTTCCACATACCAAGGGGTAGGCTCCTTTAATGGAGGGATGAATGTACATGAAAGGAGAAAACTTTCCAGCAAGTAATTGCTTCCAAAAGCTTCCAGATTTAACTAGTTGGGCTTCCAAATTTTACTTCTGCCTTCATTTTACCTTTTACAGAAATCCGCACCTTTAATGAAGAAAAAGTGCAGTCGGTTCCGCATGTTCTAGAACAATCATATGCGGCACTACAGGTAATACTAAGAGAAAGTGTGGTACAAGTATTTTTATGACTTTTATAAGGTTTTCTCTTAATTTCAAGGCTTGGTTTTAGGAACTTGATGTTTGTAGACTTCTAAGGGAGTATTGTATGAGTAATGATGAACCCATACAGACAGTAAAATGTCATGGTGAAAATTTTAGTGTAACAGATTGCCCCCTAAAGTGCGAAGTCTGAGACCATTCAAAGAGTGATGTGCTTTATCATTTCGAGGATTAGCTTGTGGATACCCCAGTCGGAATTATGTAAAAACATTCAATGCAAAACACACATATATACATATACATATACATATACATATACATACATACATACATACATACATACATACATACATACATACATACATACATACATATATATATACATACATATATATATATATATATATATATATATATATATATATATATATATATATATATATATCATCACTGAGGTAGGCATTCCCATACTTAGATCAAACACTAACTAAAACTTTTTCTGATGTAGAAATGATTTTACTATCACATCAATAATGTATAAACAGTATGGACACAGCCATTTTTTATGAATAGTCTACTACATAATGAATAATAAAACTCCTCGTAGCCTGGATGGTGGAAACTAGATCCAAGGTGTTGATTTCTGCCACCCGAATTAGTACGATTCTATCCATGTGATTGATTGTGTCGAAGTCGAACATGGTAGAAACCACTTGATTACCAGTCAATGATGTGAACTGTTAAAAAGTGTGAGAGAAACCACCATTAATGAAAATGGCTCTCAAAGTACTCAGTAAAATCCATGAAATGTGAATAAATGATCTGAAGTCGAACATTTCACGGAACTGTTTGATCGAAGGTCAATGATGTAACCTATCGTTGAAAGCGAGAAACATGCCATTAAGGCATGCAGATTCCAAGGTACTGAAGGATTCTAGATCAACTTCCTATATGATGAGTTGTCATCGATAGAAAGTGATCTGTCGTAGGAAAGCCCACGACACGAAACCGTTAGATAAAGTTTTGTAGAAATATTTTGCAAGGACAGACTCAAGGATGGTCAACGTGAATGGAGACATATGTTTGCAAATGAATGGTTTATTTGAATTGTCCTCTTGAACACATAACGACGCTGCAGATGGTTTGGTGACAATTGACCTAAGCTAATACCCAGAAACCACCTGAAGATTTTCAATATGGTTTGATTAACTGATAGGCAAAGGATTTTCCCAACCCAGGTAGAAGTGTGACAAACATGTCATGTTCAAGAGTGGTAAATTGCTTTTTAAACAAAGTGTGACAAACAGATTCATTTTCTCTCTTTTTCCCCCACCATTTCTGGCAAGTACCTCTTTATTTTTTACAAGCTTGAGGAGGATAACATTTTCTTGTTATATAATCTTATCCTTCAGATGAGTCCAACTTAGTTTAAAATCAAACCCTAAGAAGGAGTGGTTCGTTCCTGTTTGTAATCGATAGGTCCTTTACTGTTAAATTTTAACGAGTCCAGTATAGGAGAAAATCTATGTTTTTCAATTTTAGGGAGTCAAAAGAAAAAATTAAGGAAACTCTGTGGCTGTACTTTCTCATAAATTTAGTCTCTCAAGCCCGAAAAAGGATAAAATAATACAAAGAGAACTATATTGACCATGATTATTCAACGTATACCTTTTTCGTAAATAGTCCATTTTAGTCCGAAAAAGGGGTAAAATTATACTGAAGGGATCACTGTTCATTTCCTTTAACAAGTTCAAATAGTCAAGTACTCGGAAATATTTTCATTTTTAGAGAGTTTGAAAACGGCTTAAAAGAGAACTCCAAGGTTTCACTTTTTCGTAATTTTTTTAAGAGTCTGAAAAAGTGATAAAAGTGTACTCAATAGTTTCGCTTTTTCTGTAAGTTTTAACGAGTTCAAAAAAGTGATAAAAAATGTACTCATTCACTTTTTGATAATTTTTACCAAGTTTGAAAAAGTGATAAAAAGTATACTCCTTTGTCAAAAGGACCATTTCACCCAAAAAATCCTGTATTCTGCACAAAAACTCAAAAATTAAACGTACCTGTTTATGATTAATAAAAATAATTTGGAAAGCCACTTTTAAAAGTGAAAAATAAACAAAATTATATTTTATTTATTCAAAAATTGTTATAAAAAGGAGTTTTTCTAAATCATTTTTACCATTTGATTTCAGAGTGAAAATTGAGGTTTTGGTAAAAAACGTTCTGGAGGAGATTGCGGAATATTCGCCCGTCAGAATTGAAAACTGTCAGTTCCAGGTAATCTACATCATCCTTACCTTCATTTTTGTCCCTTTAATTTCTTAATTTAGGGCTTAAATTGATTTTTAAGGAGGAAAATATGTTCAAAAATCCGCCCACGGGGGTCCGCAAGTAAAACACATAAAACCTGCAAACCTCGACAATTTTACAAAGGGAAAATTGTTGGGGTCTCGCACCTTACGCATAAGACATGTGCAGATCCACACACTATTTTTATGTGAAAAGTGCGGAGGCGCCGTAAGAAAAAATAAAATGAACAAATCTCCCAATTTAAACCAAATTTTCCCACTCAACTTGTTTCTGATCTTTCAATTTGTCTATTGCAGGATATTCACAATGCTTGAGTGGAGAGAATGTGAGCATGAAGAAGTTGATGATGTGGCCATGTTACATCCACCTACATTACGTGTTTTAAGAGAATGCAGTTTGTACAAATTTTGGGCCATTAAGGGTATGAGGGCTCAAGTGGATTTACTTATCTGGCTAGTAAATAAATGGGACGTACAAAAAAAATGCTTTATTATTGGAGGTCACCGGCTCGAAATTGAGCTAGAAGATATATACTTCCTCACTGGTTTATCAAAGAGGGGCGAGGCACTCTCTTTGTTTAGGGCTAGGGTAGGTGGCCAGTCTGTCGCTAGCCTTCAGGAATAATTTTGCAATGAAGAAGCAAACCCCAAGGATAAATGCATTAACATAAAAACTGTTATTCACCCTGAGCTTAAGGTGGTTGCGTTTACAGTAACCAGGTTGTGTGGTACTACTTTTTATTGCTTTTTAGAAAAGAAAGGGAACAAAGATTTTTGGGATTTTTAGTAATGGAATGGAAAATATAAGATGTTAGAATTTCTAATTTTCATCCTATATTTTCTATATAAGGATGCCAATCATCGATTGGTTTCACACTTATACAATTATTATTATTATTATTATTTTATATATATATTATTTATTCTATATTTTTTTCTTTCCTTTTTTTTTAGATAGGAAAAATAAAAAAAAGTAAGTTGAGGAAGAAGAAGGTTTCTTATTCACTAACTTCATATTAGTATTATCTTGGAAAATTTTGATAAAATCTTCTCTTGAAATTGGATTATGATAGAGTTTTAATCGATGTCCATTCACAAGAAGAGGTACCTTTTCTTCATCAATTGTCCTTATCTTGACTGCTCCATTTTCAAATACTTTTTTAATCTCATAAGGCCCAAGCCAATGAGTTTGAAACTTTCCTTGAAAGTATTTGAACTAATCGTACAAAAGTGCCCAATCCCCTACTTAAAACATTTTTTCTTTGATATATTTATCAAGCCATTTGGACCTTTGTTGCTGGACTATACTAGTTCTTTGAACTGAATCTTGCTTGATTTCATCAAGCTCATTACGTTGCTCCAATCTATGTGTTTTGGTGGATTTGACACTCAAGTGTACGAAATAACACACATTTAGAGAATGTGGTATTTTCTCTAAACCATAAGTAACTAGAAGTATCTGGGGGGAGCTCAGAAGTATAAGACTTAAAATGAATTAATTCACTTAAGTATGATCTATTGAAAAATTAAAACTAAAAACATAAAAAAGAAGCTAAATAGAGAGTTCCAAACAATAACAAGGTAAACAACGGCTCGATGGCATTCTTCTCATTGAATTCTTGGAATTAATACAAATCTTACCCACTTGTCGAAGGGCCTAGGCAGAGGCTCTAGGACCCAATGCAAGGATGTTTGTCCTTCAAGATCTACCTTTTGACGTAGTTCAACTCTCTCTCTATGTTGCAATAGACTGAAATTTTTGGGTGGCCAACAATCGAATCCCCTTATTCAGCTCCTACTCCTTGGTTCACATAAACAGCTGGTGTTTCTTGGGAAACTTTGGCCAGCATAACCTTGTGCTCACAAATTGTTCATCTCTTTAAGGGTTTATATAATTGAGCTTTCAAACCACCTTCCCTCCCTTAGTACATGGTAGATAGTGACCCAAGGGAGGGGAAATATTCCATTGTGGGCTGAAATATGCTTTTGTGTGCTCACACAAGGCCTAAGGAGGCACTGGTGTTGTCCTTAGGTGGCTTTCTCATAAGGGGAAAATTTCATTTGCCTGCTTGTGGTCCCGGAAAAGGACTTTTTTCCATTTCCAGGAATGCGTGCTTATCGGGCTCCAGTGCGCGCAGAAGGTGCACTTATCGAAGGAAAAACCACGCACTCAGGAATTTGTGACTAGTTCAATCTTGAATTGCTCCAAACCTTAGAAATTATTAATATTTTTTATTCCATAATGTATTTCTATCCTGTAAATCCTTCAACTCGACATTAATTGATGTCATTTTTTTCTGTATGATTTTCCAGTGTTAACAGATGCCCCCTAATGTGTGAGGTCTAGGAAGAACCATATAGCTGGAATACATTATAGTTTATTTTCTGTATCGTATGCAAAGAGAGAGAGAGAGAGAGCGAGCGAGGCACGCGTGTAGAAGGACAACATCTTGCACCATTTCTATGATAACCACTACCTAGGAGACCACCTGCAAGTAGACAAAATATACAACATATTTGCAAAATTTCAATGATGTGGGCATGTCCCATGCTCATGATGCTATGGCTAGTTAAACAAAATTGACAGATAAATGTGTTGTTTGTGTCACTTTATTGGTAGTGATGTTGGTGGTTGTTGACGATGACTACTGGTGCCCTCAAGGGCATTTTTTATTTTACGATAGGTGGAATGTGGTACCGATATGCGTAATTTTGGTATGGCAGATCACTACACAATGTATGCATATGTACTAGCTGGGACCTTTCCGTGTAAGAATTGTTGTCAGAGACACTTATAAAGGCACAGGTCTTCGATGGATCTTGATCAAAGTGAAATGGTTGTAAGGTACGATACCATTGTGACATGAAAGCTTTTGCTGTAGTCAAATGTCAAGAGGATCGATGACATCTATGGACAATGGTGTCTCCCATAGTGCCACTCGAGGATACCCCTTTACATGGGGAGGGGTCATCCAAGGTACCGCTTCCTTTTTGGAAAAGAGGTGTTGATGTCGACAAAAAGGAAGGCTTAATCGAACCATAATGGGTTTAACATAGGGATTTTGGTGAGCGTTAACTGAAAATGGATGATGGGGATTTAGTGGCCCGAGTTTGAAGTATATTTGAGCAGCCTGGCAGCAGTCAAAAGTATTTTCTGAAGGGAAAAAACCCCTGGAGTCGATAGGACTTCTAGGGCGGGTATGAACTGGCTATGATTGTCGTAATTGTGCGTGCATCGGGGTTATGAAATACTTCGACCAAGGGAGATGGGGGATTACTGCCATGGGAGGAAAAATTGCAATATGAGGGCGAAGAGGCGAAGGGCATTGTTTGTGCTTTTTGTACAAAAAGAATAAAATAATGAGGTTTGGTTTATAAAAAACACAGAGACAGGTACCCCAAAACTTGAAAGAGGGTCACTTACTTGATGGTGTGAGGACGGTGTTTTGCTGGGGGTAGGGGTCCCATTGGCTGGTCTCATGTGTGGGGTTTATGAAGCGGAATATGTCGTAGATGGATTAATGTTGATGGAGGAATGGTGGGCCAAACAAGGTGCGCGGAGGCATGCTTTCATTCTGCTTGTACAACCCAGTCGTCCAAGAAGGGGGTTGAGTTGGAATGTTGAACTTTACCTTATGCATGATATATGGATGGGAATGAGGTGCTTCCTGGACTAAAATGGTATGGCCATGGCGTCACTTTGTGAAGTGATGTATGGTCTACTTGAGTTGACGATCGCCATGGAGGGTAGGCTCTACTGACCATCGTGGACGTTTATCATATGTAGGGTGAGGTGATGATAAACGTGGTCGGGTGTGAGCACCCTAGGTTTTATTTATGATGGAGAAATGATGGCAGGATATGTAAAGTTTCTGGGACTCTATCTTGCTGAGGGTAGAATGATACCTACTCCGGAACTTTCGGTGGTGATTGTTGTGAATGGTTTGCAGGTTCTTCCTGCAAAAACAACTACCTCAAGTGAAAGAATCTTCTTTTCATTCAATATTATTGAAAATCATTAATTTTGGAAAGGAAGATGGGAGGGTGCATACCTGTCGGCGCTTGAAAAAATATTTCTTTTGAAAGCGAATGTGGGGCATCGCTTTCATTCGCCATGGTATACTGATGAGGGTGCAACTTACGGTTTGTAGAATGGACCTTCTGATCTCCTGTTATGGACCTCCGAAGTTCTGAAAAAGGGAGATAAATAAGGGATTATGGCCCTAATCCTATTCATTTGTACTTTCTGAGTTTGGGAGATCAGAGGTAGTAGCAAAGCCTTTCTTGTCGTTGCGTTCAGCCTGTGTACCGGGTATTAGCAATATTATGCCAAGGTAACTCTCATGACATCCTGCACTTCAATTTTTTCAGTTTGGTGATGCCGGGGGCCATACAAGTTGGGTTTGTACGGCCTCAAAGGGGCTTTTTGCCCTAGATTGCACGGGAAATCTAGGGAAATATGCGCTCCCCTTGCGCTTATTTCTCAGGTACAGTGTGAGTGCGCACTATCCCTGCCTCTTTGCATGCAAGGGTGCACCTGTAAATGAAACAAGTGTGCAAGGGTATTTTTTTTGGAAAAAATTGGGTTTTTTGCTGTCCTTGATGATTTTTCTCCTTTGTACTGATGGGTGCCTGTTGCTTGGTAGGTTAGTGTGGAGAGAGCAAGATTGGCCCGAGATCCAGACTGCTCTGGCTACTGATGCTAGGGCACGCCATCATTTGGCCACATGGGGCCTCCTGAAATTTGCTGAGAATGAGTGCCTTCGGTCACAGGAACGATTGCTACATTATATTGTATAGCATTGGCGCCGGAGGTGCAACATGTTTGTCCTGATAGGGAAAAACTTGATTATTCGTCTGGAGACGGATATTTATTTTGTGATCGAATTACTACCTCAGGGAGAGGCACTAAGGTACCTACTTCCTGCTGGGTGGGTGAACATGGACAAGTTCTGGCGGCATCATTGTGGTGGTGCAACTCTGACTAAGCGGTATGCTCTGGTGGTTAATGTGCGACTGGTGGAGTCGTTTGCGCCTCATCGAGCATCGGGCCCACAGGTGGCGGTTTTACGCCACTTGAGGAACGGACATTTCTTCGATTTTTCCTGTTTCTATTTTGATGATATGTTGTCGCAACTAAATAGGTTCCATCATGGATCCAAATCATTTTTGTATTCCAGCATTTTGTGCAGCATCATGTATGAGAGGGTCATGCTGCTGAGGCCCGTAGTGCCTGTGCCTATTTAGGGGCCGAGGGAGCCATGTATGAGGAGGTGGGCTCCGGTGATGCCACATGGTGGTGGTGGCAGAGTGGGTAATTACTGGAACAACATGACAGAGGCATCATTTGAGGCCAATCCGTGGATGTTTTTTCCATACCATTATGCAGGGATGGACTTTCAGGGTGATCCAGATATTGGTCTCCCTTTTGGTTATGTTTGGCGTCCCGCAGGTATGTGTTATGTTTTTGCATTTACTCGAGTTTTTTGTGTTCTTGAGTGTTTTTTATTGACACTGACATTATTTTGGTTACTCGTGCAGATGTTGGCGAGGTGGGATGCCCAGTGGCCCAGCTGGTGGGTCACAACCCTCCACCATGACTGCCTAGTGGTCAGGGAGGTGGTGTTGTCGGTGGACCGGGCGAGGGTGCCGGTGGACCGAGTGGGGATGGTGCTAGCCCTTCTAGTGAGGGTAGCAATACAAGTGCAGCTGAGATAGCAGTAGAGAGAGCTCGTGCAGATGTAGTTGAGGCGTGTATCATAACACTTACAGCTTAGGTAGAGACTCTAAAAGACTTCCGGGGTCGAGTGGACCATTTGACCCACGGGATGCCTACTCGAGGTTGTATGGATGACTTCGAGGAGATCTGGCTAGAGATAGTGATGACCCGTGAGAAGGACTACCGGCCAACTCTACGATGGGTAGCTATCGCAGTGGCGACAAAAACTCTGGTGGTGGCACCAGGAGCGGTGGTGGGCCCAGGTGCTCCTCTTGAGGGGGCACCCCCCTAGAGTATATTTTGTACACAGGGAAAGCACCCATTATGAGGATGCTTCCCTTATTTTTGACGACCTCTGTATTTTTGGGCTGGCCAATGGGCTAGCAACACTATTTTTGGTACTCTGATACACATATTTTTTGATATATATATGACATATCTTTTTTTCCGCTCTACATGGTGTGATGTCTATTTCGATTTATGCATTTGTCTTATGTTGATGGATACGCATGTTTTTGGTTTTTATGTATGGTTGTTTGCTCCCGATGCATTCTAGTCTAGGATATTGTTAGTTATGCGATCAACTATTTGGTTTGGATTCCTTGATACATGTGAGAATGTAATATAATCAAATTGTCTGCTTAATCTTCTGGCATGAAAATATTTTCTAAATAGGTTTGCATCCATGTTTTCAAAGGTTTGGTTTAACTGTAAGACAACTAACTGGGAATCAAGGTAGACATGCATATGGCGGATGCCCTAGTTGAGGGCCTCGCACATAAGTCTGATAACGGCGTCATATTTTTCCTGATTGTTGGTTGCTGAACCGATGCACACACCCTTTGAACATAGTGGTGATCGGTCAGGGTGATAGATGACCCAAGTGGCTGCAGCTAAGTTTTGAGACCATCACGATGCTCCATCAGCAAATCCAAAATAGGGTTCAAGTTGGTGATCCATGGTGATATTTTGAGCGCATTTAAGTTTTTTGGGTCAAAAATATTTTGGTGGTGGATTGTGTGTACTCTAACTCTAGGAGATAAGGGCTTGTAGGGCCCTTATGGGTAGAACATCTTGAGGTAAAGGCCGTTGACAGGGTTAGTGAGGTGGGTCCCATCTAGTTCCGTCAAGATATATGCCCCCTGCCAAAGGTAATGTTTGATGATATAGGGCCCTTTCCACAGGGTTTCGAACTTTTCTGGCCCTAAGGCTTCTTTTGCGACATCAGAGTGAAGGACTAGCTCTCCTTCGGTAAATGAGCGAGGGGTGATGTGGCGGTCGAATGATGCTTTTACCCTTTTCTTATGGGCCTCATTGTGTTGTAGAGATTGGAGCTTATTTTCGTCAACTAGCTCTAGTTGTACTAGGCGTTGTTTCAGAGGTTGGGTGTCATCTGGGAGTTCAATGGCTACATGCAAGTTTTGGAACTGGCGAAAATCAATACAAGGATGCAAGGTGCCCTGGTGTTTTGTGACAGGAATAAAGCTGGATTCCTGTGACAGAGGGGTTGTTCAAATCCTGTCTCGAGCGTGCGACGACACAAGTCGTATGTGATGAGTTGTGTCACTGGCATGCATCGGGGGAAGTATCTCTATAATAGAGACCTGAGTGGGACGATAGTTGGCCTTCTTGCTAGGATAGTCAATTCCCGGCCGATGGAAGTTGATTTTATCACAGAGATGTCTGAACATTTGTAGCAATGGACATCCTTCTGTCGTGTGATTATGACTGTTGCAAACGGTGCAAGGTATCACAGTGCTGACAGAGTAGATAGTGTGAGAATCTATGCTACTTGATGTTCCAAATGTGGACGCTTGGAAAGGGTCAGTTGAGGCCCAAGTTAGCTTCTGTTTCCATTTTTGCATCGTGGGTTGGAACCTGCCTCCCTTTTTGGTGGTTGGTTGACTTAATGCTGCTCTAGCTCCTCTCAGCTTGGGGAGATGCATGCACTTAAATATATGATGAAAGTGTGAGCAGATTTGGTAGTAAGTACGTGTAATCTTCTCTCGATTAGAGAGAAGCTTTTGAGGAAGAGACGAGATAATCCCGAAACTATTTTCAAGGGGTTTGAGTTCTCTGCATTGATTGATCCAGTGATCATTTACATCACATAGGCTGCATGTTATCCTCAGCTGGGCTTGAGTTTTACGTGGTTGGTTTATGGTCTTAGCAGGCGTGAAGAACCACCCTGGTGGCGGGGTCGAAGCAAGCTTATAATCCCACCGTGGTAGTCGGGGTGTCGTTGGGTCGATGACGTATCTTTTATTCCATTCTTGAAGGTCACTCTTCCTCTTTTCTACGGCATTAATCATGTCGATAATGGGATGGAGTAGTGAGACATTAGTACAATGCCGGTCGTAATGATTACCCTTACATATAAGGCAAAAAGTCTGTGATATGGGTCTCCCATCATGCGTGGTCTGAGGCCTGGCAGGGTACCATCGTTGATATGCTGCTAAGTCGGGGAATTGGACTACTATATGGTCCGTCTGCTTGCATAATGTGCATGCGGGTGGCTTTCATGACGTGTTTGTGATGGTAACTATGGGTTGCTTTATAGGTCATTCATCGGCTGACAAGAACATGATTGACCCACTCATCTCCTCTGCTTGGGTCATGGAGTTGCCGATGGATTTGGCATCCATATCGTCTTCTTGGGAAATATAAACTATGGTTGAGCGGAGGCTAGCAAGGGCTAGTAAAAAATGAAGTACGTAGTGACAATCCTCCAATAAGTGATTTTCAGCGCATAACGGGCATGTGAATTGTGTTGCCCGTTGCCCCACGTAGTAGACCCTCTCGATTGGATACCATCTATGGATGAGTTCCAATGCGGCGCACTCTTCGAGGTAGTGGCCACGTTCATCACATATCTTGCAACGTATAATGGGCATTACTGGGGGTGCTCTACGTATCGGTGCTCCTCTTGTATGTACAAGATGGTGCATGACTTGTCATTGGTGGACTGGATGGAGGGATCCTATTGATAGGATCGCTCGATCATGTGTAAGGCATCCCGATACCATGGTATTTCTGCACAATGGTGGGTATAGTTCCCATAGGTGTCACAGAGGGCGCATGCGTGATTGGTACGCAGTGGTTTGCCTGAATTTTTTGTGGCAAGTTTCTTTTTATGGGAGTGTAGTTTTGAGGTGCATGCCTCGCAGCTGAGGAGTGGTTTTAATTCGTCCAACTCTGGGCATATGTGAGTAGGGTGTCCTGTGATATCACATATGGTGCAGGCTAATGAATCCCTCTGCATGGTGGGGGTCACCACTTTCTTTCCTTTCTTGACAATTTTCTTTATTATGGTTGCCAGTTTCGCAGTGGGGATTTCCCTTGTGGGGGTAGTTTCGATTGCTGCTTGGGTTGGTTGGGGCTCCTCGGGACCAGGAGGTTTTAATCCAAATGCAGTAACATTGGTAGTTGACGTTCCTGGAGGGGGAACAAGGTATTACACTGGGAATGCCAATGATATGTTGGGTAGTACCAGTGTTTCAAATACCTGCTGGGAGGTGAAGCCAAGAGGTGGGTATAGGAAAGGAGTTTGGGAGGTGGCATAGACTAAGGAGGCTGCAGTAGCTGATGCCTCGGTGTCATTACTTCTTGAGTCCATGTCTTGACTAACCTCGGTGGTTGATGTGGACATCATGCATACCGGGGCAGTTGTGGTATCGAGTGATACCTCAGGGATAATGGGAGGATCTCCTAGGAAGGATCCTAGGATGGACGACAGTTTGAATTGGCCAGGGCCATATTCTTGATACCGTGAAAGACCATCAATGGTTGTTTCTACATAAGGTAGAACCATATCTGTATTGGTCAAGGGATGCTTTTCACTGTGCATCAGCTGGTCTACTGTAATGATTCGATCCTCGTGGGGGAACATCATGATGCGGAAAATGGAGGATGCTATGGCATACATGGCGTACATGTAACTCCGCCCAAGGAGTATATTGTAATCCAAGTGAGTGTCCAAGAATTCTTTGTCTATGTGGACCATTTTTCTGGCTAAGAAAATCGGTACGTTTTGGAAGAGACCGATGGGGGTGGAGGGTCGACCGTTGTATGCCCTGAGTGTGATGATGGAAGGTTTGAGTTCTGGTGCTCCTAACTTCTGCCATACATTCTTTGACATGATGCATGTGGATGCACCCTCATCTATGACACATCGGTGAATAGTGATATTATGTACTGATACTGGTATCTGAAAGGCGACCATGGAGGGAAGCCTAGGAGTGGCTTTGTCTAAATCAAAAGCCATCATGCACGTGTCAGTGGGGTTGACGATGCCTAAGGCAAAACGTAGGGCTTTCCGCTGCTTTGGGCATGACTATAGTACCTCCAACACGAACATAGAAATAGGTGACTAGGCTAAATCATCTATGATGCTATAATTGTGGCTGCCTTGGAGTAGTTACCTACTCGACTATTAGGCCCTTTAACCATTTTTGGCAATGGTTCCAAAGGAATCTTTGGAATGGTTAAAGGTGCAGTCGGTGCGGACGTACTAGCCCCTGACGTATCGGCATCTAGTGAGGTGTTGTAGTTATGATTCCGGGTTTGGAAAAACATTTCTTCCCCTGCCATGTAAATTTTATGGTTGTTTTTCTCATAATCGTTGGGGTTTTTCTGTTAAGTGCTGACCGTTCGTTGATGGGGGAAGGGTTCTTGCATAACTGCGGTTGGCTGGGAAGATCCTACTTGTCCTCGGTTACTCTGGAGCTGTTTAAGCTCAAGGAGTTCGGGAAAGTGGCGAGTATAGTGCCCGTACTCACCACATATCAAACAAGAATGGTTTGTTCGTAGAGGTGGCCTTTTGTCTTGCTTTTGAGCATTTATTGGCTCCTGGTTCTGATTCTAGTTGAATTTATCTCCAGGGTAGGGTCGCGGTGGGCACTGTGGACTGCTACCCCCCTGTCCAGGGCTCCCTTTGGGTTTGTTTTTTACCTTTATTTTGACCACGTTAGGAGGGTAATTATCCTGATCATACTAGTGTGGTTGATCTTGGGATGGCTGCACAAAGTTCACCTGTGCATTGCTTTGCGTTGGTGGGTTATGTTCTTGGGACTGAGCATACTGCTGTCCCATATTTGCACCTGGCCATTGGGGGGAAGTTCTCCTGTCAATTTTTATTCCTGCGTACTAGGTCCCCCCGGCCGGAGGGTAAGGTCCTCCTTGGTGATACACGGGTGCCCTATTAGTCAAATTTTGTTGCTGCATATCATGACTTTGGAATCCGGGTTGAGACATGTCTTGGGTAGATCCATGCATATAACTGGCATTTTGACTATTGTTGCCTAGGTACCCTCAGGTCATCGACCCAATAAGTCTGTCTATAGAGTTCAATGCGGCTGGAAATTCTTGATAAGATTGCAGGCGCGGGGCGTTAGGTAGGATATTGTATATGTATCTTGATTGTGTATAAGTCAGTTCAAGTTGCTGGGCTTACTGATTGCGTCCTCTTCGGATGTGGGGTTACGTTATGCCACATCCTTTGAAATCTCCGCCGTTATAGTTTTCAATAATAAATCTAAAATTACTCAATCATCGAGTTGAGATTTTCATAAGCTACGACACCGTCTCCACTCGTGGAGGTGTTCAGAAATGTGGGTAGAGGGAGATTTTCTGAAATGAGTCAGTAATTCCATTCCCGAATCATGGTGAATGGGTAACTGAAAATAAGTGAGGAACACAGTAGTGAGGGTGCTAAAAGTTCTGTGTGAAGCAGGGAGTTTCTTGACGTACCATTTCGCAGCCACTCCCATGAGAGTGTGTTGAAACACCCTCAATCGAATAGTATCGTCAATGATGCTATTCGATGAGCACCACAGGCGAAAGGTCATTATATGATTCCCTGGGTCTTCCGCTTGCTTTCCCTCAAACTTTGGTATGTCTGAAAGGAGCTTTGTGGGCATGGGAGGCCAATTGGGGTCATGTGAAATGGGGTCATTGGTGAGCTTGGTTAAATCTGGTAGATTTAACACCGCTAAGAAGGGTGACTTAGAGGTTGACACCATGGCAACGTGTGAAGACACGAATCTTTGGTTAGAATGGGGGTTAGTCTGTGACGTACCTGGTTGTGAATTCAACTGGCTTCCCTTATGGAATGCACTCTTTTGCTCCCTAGGGGACGAGGGGGGAGTGATGTGCGGTGTGGTGTTGGGAGACCGGTCATGGTTCCCAATGAAGGTTACTCCAAGTAAGGAGGAACCAACCACTATGACTATGTTACATTTTTGACGCCTAAATGACGAAAGACCTGGAACCTCTCCTGTTAATGGGGGGAGGTCCAAAAAATGCCTAAACCGACGAGGTTCCGTTGGAACCGTTTGAGGGTCATCCAAGTTAGGTTTTGGAAAAAAAAAATTGAGGGGATTGAGTTTATGATCACATCAAATTTATGGCCACATACATAAAACAAAGCGAAAAAGAAATGATTTTTCCTTTAATTTAATATATATGATCAATCAAGCGAAAAATGGTTTTTTCTGTTTGTGTGTGATACTCAAAAAATCCTAGAAGACTTAATGACGTCCTCACACCCTCAAAAGTAACTGGGCTTTGAGATGATTTCTTGCGAGTGCTGGCACAATGTCCTGAAAGGACTAGCGACGCCCCCAATCAGCCGAAGAGAATCAACCAAGGTAAGGGTAGAGAGTCTGGCGCTTGCCTGCACCGTCGCCTATAGGGTAAAGGATGCCCTAGTTTTGGCACACTAAGAAACACTGTCCCACGTGAGCATTCGAGTCTTGGGCTTCTTGGTAGTCAGCTAACAATACCGAGTATCAGACAGGTCAGGTAGCCCCAACTGATACCGCACGCACTACGCCTAAGCCTAACCCCCTCTGAATCGGGTCTCTGTCGCGCTTGGGTTTTCTTTTTCGTGGGCTGATAGGTGGATTTTAAGCTCCCTAAAAACACAAATTCTATGTTTCGAATGTGAAGCGTGATCAAGGCAGCTTATTGCATGCCTACCCCCTTGATCCTAACTTAAACTATAATTTCCCTTGTGGCCCCTGTGGGGAGAGTTTAGTGATTTGGTTTAAGTTATTTTTAGGTGGATTTATTTTCTTAGTGTGTGAGTGTGTGTGAGCTTATGGTGAAAAATCTCATAATTTTAACATATGGATATCGGTGATCCGTTACAAATATCCCCCTAGTTAAACTATGTGGCGTTGTTCCTTGCTAAAATAAAAAGCATTTGCAGATAATGGGCCGCTTCCAAAACCTCCTAATTACTCTATGTGAGTGACTAAAGGGAGGTGGAAATTCACAAATATAGAGTGTTCATATTCTTGTCTAGGGTCACCCAATGGCGCAAAGACAGCAGATATTACTTACTCTAACTTGCAACTAAGTCCTAGTCCCGCAATTTCCTAAATGCAAAAATTGAAATTTAAACTAAACAATTTCTACACTAGCTTATGCATGTGTGGTCATGAGCCACTTACTTGGACTAGTTAAACTAATACTAATGACCATATATAAAATAACTATTTTATGCCTGTATATTGTACAATTAATGAAATAGATACTTCAGAAAAATAATTAATTATACATATGATTCATGAAAGCTGTGTTCATAATTAATATTCAAAACAGCAATAACATACATGATATTAGTACCAATTGTTTGTCGTCCTGTATATCATATCAATGATAAAAGGTAATATTCAATTCTTCAATAAAAAATCCAATCCAAACTGAATCAACATTGATCAACAAGATGATTTATATAACTGAATATGGCCGTGTTCCATTCTTTCATCAAGACACTTACAAACCTACTCACAACTTAAACCTTCTTTGCAAATGTTCTGAATAAAATTTAGGACCCTTCTCTAAATGCATGAGAAGGGTTTAAATACTACAATTAACTACTTAAATAAATTAAATACTTTACAAAAATATAGAGGAGGTTTCAAACAACCTCTCTCTATAAAACCTATCTCGAACTATAATCTAGGAAATTAAACAAACTGACAATCTTGATTTTAAGGATCCTTCTTCTTCTGTTGAATGTGGTCACGTAACTTGAAAATATCTAGCATTTTCTTGAGCTGAGGTGGTTGAGATATTCATGAGAAAATATGATCCTTGAACATAGCATTTGAAATTGTCGATTGTGACCTTTGGGCTGATTCTGTGATTAACTGAAGAGTTTGTTGTTTATGATATAGTTTGATTAGAAAATTCAAAGAATTTTCTTGATCAAACTTGTCAATTTTCTTGATCATCTCTTCTTGCTAATCTACTTGTTGAATCCATCTTGACTCTACTTATTTTATCATTTAAAACATATCAGACGTGTTTTCTTCCAAAAGTCCTATTTTGAATAATTGATCACACAAATGTTGTATAATTTCATTTGATTTACTGGATGTTTTTGCTGCTACTTTTTCTGCTCAAGAAATTTGTGTCTTCCACTCTGTAAACAATAATTCCTTATGAAATTTATCTATTTGAGGTAAATTATCCTTCTTTTCAGCATCTGAATCTTTCCATTGAATATATTCTTCAATTTGACTTTGAAGTTTTTCACATTCAAGCTTTTGGATAGTGATTTGTTGAATCATTATTTTATTTGAATCACAGTAAGAATCAATCATGGCTGCTTGATAACAGAATATATTTTGTTGTTTCTTTAACATGGTATTTATATCAAGTACTTCTTTAACAAATATTTCTAACTATGATTTCTTTTGTAATTCTGCTAAAGTCTTCTCCATGTGTACCTGTTTTTCTTCAAGCTGTGCATGATGTTCTAGCTTAAGCCTCTCAATATCTTTAAGGAACTAATCTGAATTCATTCTAATATATTCTGTAGTATTAACCTTCTTTGCATCCAATAAATGTTCCAACTCTTGTATCTTGTAATCCTTTTACATTAACAAAGTTTTAACTTGAGTTGCTTTGTCTACAGTGGCTGTAGCATAAGCTCCTGCATACTGAGATAACTTAGTTAAATGTTCAGTAGGATCTTCAACTGAATCCTTCTAGAGAATGTCAATTGATTCATCTGTAGATTTAAGAGTTTCATCAACTCTTTTCCTCTTATTTATTTTCACTACAGCTTTATGGCTAGGACTATAGAAGATATCTAACGAAGGAATGTCTTCTATTTGCAAAATTATTTGAACTACTGAAATAGCTGGAATGATTTCTTTGTTTTGAGTTGCTGGAACTATTTGCAAAGGATTAACAGTCTGAACTATCTTTCGAGAAGGCTCAGGTGTTTGAAAATATACTGCTTGATCAATGATAGTCTTTTCTTTGGGGGTGTTTATTTCTTGGGAAAATTCTTCCTATTCATTTGAAAGGTATTTTCCTTCAGATGACTTGGACTGATCTATTGTACTTTGATCCTTTTGAACTTCTCCTGAATTCAATTCAGCGCCATTTTTCTTTGGATTTTCATGCAACTCTAATTCATGAATAACCTGATCAATTTCCAAATTCATTTTTATGACTTCGGACTCATCCTCAGATTTTTCGAATTGTTGTTGAGATTGGTCGAATTCATTTTTAGAATTATATTTCATTTCTTCATCAATGCTAACACTTGGATTATTCTTTTCATCTTCCATGATAAATAAATTTAAAGGGACATTTTTCAGTCTCTCATTTTTATATTCTTGAAAGGCTTGAATATCTTCTTGACTTGATTCATTTGAAACCCTTTTAATAACGTCTGAAAAAACTTCAACTCCTTGAAAGAAGTCATCAAACAGATCTTCTTCCTTGAAAAAATACTTTGTCTTAAGTCTTGCCATATAATTTTTAATTTCATTATCAGGATCATACAGTCTCCCAGGCATAAATGCAAGATTTAAGATCTACACATTAGGCACTTCTTTGTATGTGTGACCAATGTTGGCCAGTGCAAAAGAACTGCACTGTACAGGAAAAGAAGGCCAAATTTCCTTTTTGTCATCTTTCAACTATTTAGTAACACCATTAACAAGCTGATAAGAAATCTATCTCCCAAAAAACCTGTCTGGAACGTAGTATGGCAAAACATGTGGAAGAGAAGAGCTTCCAAATACTCGTACATATGTAAATTTCTCTTCAGCAAACAATCGAGCTGTAGGAAAAATATCCCTACTGACTTCTTTGGAAACCCTAGGGATATTTTCATTAAAAATCATCTGATACATTAGCATCATAACTCCATAAAAGACTTTATAAAAATTTAGGTGGTATTTGGGATCCCAAAGTTCTTCGTGATAAATATGGATTGGGGTAGATTCTTTGGAAGTCAATTTCCAACCCATAGTTGGAAATGTAGAATGAAAATAGATGGCATCCATAACATAGGCAGACATAAAAAAGGGTGATTTTTCTTGAGACAAAGAATTTTTCTTATTCCTATACTCAGTAATGTGTTTAACTAAGTAATTGGATAATATATCTACCCAATTAAAAATGGATGAGTTGACGATTGCGTCAATCAAGGGAACCCAGTCTCTAGCAAACATAGTATTGTTTGGTCTACCAAATAACCTACATAACATACCAGCAGCATAGCAAAAATGTTGCGGGATCTGTGCAATGGGGTGCATACCAAACTTGTCTTGCTTTAATTTTCCTTCATTGTCCTTCCATTCTTGAATTACTTTGATCAGATCTGGGTGCTTAGCTTTAAACCTTTGCACATATACATTGTCATACCTCTGTTGTGGAGATGGTAAATGATGCATAGTTTCCAAGTCTTCAGCTTTAAAAGAGCCCATGACTTCTCCTCTGGAATTCTTAAACACTTTGTCTTTAATATTCAAATTCTTGACTGCCCATTTGATCATATCTATGTAAGGCATGAGCTTTGGCCTTGCTACTATCTTATGAATGAATGAACATGCAACGTCAAACAAAGTTGCATCAGAAGTGGAATAAGTGCCTGTTGCAAAAATCTTCGTTATCACCTTTGGCCCTTCATCTTCAAATAGTTTATACATAGCCTCCCATGATGTGATGCTGCAATCTTTGTGACAAACAACATCAAAAAACAATGAAGGTGTTTCTGTATCTTCTATATACGATGCTCGAGACACTTCTTTGCCTTTATTACTCATTTCAGACTCTTTCGATTCAATAACTTCTTTCCTGAAATTGAAACAAAAAATATCATATAACGAAAACTGTGAAGAGATGTTTTACACAAAAACTATCAATTCAATCAGTCATCTCCTCATAATTCCTTCATGATTTCAAAATTAAATGCTAGGCATGGCTTCGCATGCAATACTTATCCTTTGATTAAATCTGTTAAGATCAGAATTCAATTCGAAATGACATAAGTCACTTTTCACATGCTGGAAACAATAAATGCGCAAATCAGCAATCATATCTTATAATTTTCATGATTTTTTCTTATCAATTGCGAAATGTGATCCATGCAAATTGCAGATCAAAATTTTTAAGAAATACATTCAATTTTAAATCATAATGCATGCGCGGCACGATTTGCGAAAGATAAAAAGTGGACGTGATGAGAAAGAGATTATATATTCGAGTTCATTCGCCCTATCGGGTCCGCGGCACTCGCGAACTTTATTGTTTTGTTCTAATCTTTAACTAAATCAAGTGCGATGTGAAAAAATAGAGTAAGACTTTTAAGAGGGGTGTTTCGAAATTCGCAGGATTTATAGATTCTTCTTTGAAAGTTATATGTGATAAGAGATGCAATTTGAGATAAATTTATTTCCTAAGTATTTTTTAGAAGGAACCTTTAAAAGGATTTTTTCTAATTAACTCTAAAGGGTCCCTATTTATAAAAATAAATGGGGGGTATTTTTATGGCACAACAAGTTGATAGATAGTGGTGCTTCAAGGCACATCATTGGGTTCAAGGAAGCACTTTCTGATATGGTTGAGAAGGATTTTAATATGAAAATTATCCTTGGAGATAATGCCACATATCCCATGAAGGGGACAGGGACTGTGACCCTCCACTCGTCTCTAGGTCAAGTCCTCCTCCTACAAGATGTACTATATGTACCTGATTTGAAGAAGAACCTCGTGTCTATTTCGGCCATGAAAGACAAAGGTTTCAATGTGCCATTCATTGATGGGAAGGTGTGTATCTAGAAGAAGAGTTTCAAGGAAGCTATCATGATTGGGTTTAGAGTTTATACACTCTACCAGGTTGGAGGAAGCCCACTGGGAGCGATGACATGTGATACTATCCAACATACCGATAATGGCACTGAATATGACACAAATGAGTTCAAGAACTTTTGCAGAGAAGCTGGCATCAAGAGGGAGACCACAATTGTCTATACTCCTGAGCAGAATGGCGGTGCTGAAATAAAGAATAGGACCATTGTGGAAGCTGCTCGTGCCATGCTATGTGAACAATGTCTACCGAACTTTCTATGGGGAGAAGTTGTGAACACTGTTGTGTACATACAAAACCGATGCTCGCATTCCGCTCTGGACTCCAAAACTCCAAAAGAGGTTTTCTTTGGTAAGAAACCTGACATCGCACATTTTAGATTTATGTAAGTCCTATTTATTTTAATGTACCGAAGGAGAAGAGGAGCAATCTGGATGCTTCTGTAAAGAAGGGAATGTTTGTTGGCTATAGCAAAACTTTGAAGGCCTATAGAATCTATGTGCCTGGTCAAAGTGAATTTGAGATATGCCATGATGTTACCTTTGACGAAGATGCTTCCCATGCGGAAATTAATCAATATTCTGAGATCGAAGGAAGATCATGAAGTAAGGCCTAGAAATCAAGAAGAATCGAAGGATGAGATGATGTTCAATGTTGAAGGACTGATGGACCACCTCCTACAATAAAGAGAAAACCATCATGGCTCAGGGACACTCTCGAGGATGTTGAGAGACATATGGCCCCAAGGGGGACATTCTGTGAAAGCAAGAAGTTGAATAGATACAAATGGTATCTAGTAGCCATGAGTACAATCTTACAATCTGAGCCTGGATCTTTTGAAGAAGTCATAAAACATCTAGTTTGGAAGGATAATATGCACGAAGAATATGAGTCCATTATGAAGAATGATGTCTAGGATATGGTTCCAAGACAGGAGGACAAAGCAGTTGTCACCTCGAAATGGCTCTATAAGATCAAGCATGGATCTTATGGTAGTGCTGAAAAGTTCAAGGCAAGATTCGTTGCCCATGGCTTCTCTCAAAAGGAAGGCGTAGACTATGATGATATATTTTCACATGTGGCCTGATATACCACCATCCAATCTATCATAGCCCTTGCTGCTATGCAAGGATGGAATCTTCATCAAATGGATGTGAAGACCGCATTTCTGCATGGTGCGATAAAGGAAGAGGTGTATGTGGAGAAACCTCTGGGGTTTGAAGTCCAGGATTGAGACACCCATGTATGTAGGTTGAAGAAAGCACCCAGAGCTTGGTACAAGAGGATAGATACTTACCTTATGAAGTTGGGCTTCACTCATATTAATGTTGATCCAAACCTTTACTTCAAGGTTGATAGAGAAAAGCTTATCATTCTGGTGTTGTATGTGGATGGCCTCTTCCTGACAGGTGCTGACCCTCTCATTCATCATTGTAAGAGGGAGCTCACTGCTTAGTTCGAGATGAAGGACCTAGGACTGATGCATTACTTCCTAGGCCTAGAGGTCTGGTAGAGACTTGGCAAGATTTTCCTTTCTCAAGGAAAATATATTGTGAAGCTTCTGGAAAGATTTGGAATGGTGGATTGTAAGTTTGTGTCGACATCGATGGAGCTTAACTTTAAGCAGTTGAGTGGAAATGTTGTTGGGCCCATGCTAGCAAATCATACTGAGTATCATCAAATAGTAGGGGCCCTGATGTTCTTAGTGAGAACCCATCCGGATGTATGTTTTGCAGTGAACACCTTGAGTCAACATATGGCTTATCCTCATAAAATTCACTGGGTTGGTGCCAAGAAACTCTTGATATATCTTTGGGGCACTATAGACTATGGGTTGAGATACACTGCTGGGAGAATGACAGTCCATGGATATACCGATGCCAATTGGGTTGGTAGTGTGGTGGATCGCAAGAGCACATCTAGATTCTGCTTCACAAGTATGTCTTCTTTGAGCAGGAGGCAAAAGTCGGTAGCCTTGAGCACTGCTAAGGCTGAATACATTGCAGCATGTATGGCCTATTGTGAAGTCATTTTGTTGCGAAAACTATTTAGTGAGATGTTCGAGCATGTGCTAGATGCCACCATTATCCTTTATGATAACCAGAGGGGGATTTATTTTTCATAGAATATTTTATTCCACGATCGATCCAAGCATGTTGATGGTTGGTACCACTTTATCCGATATATGGTACAACGAGGCACCATAAGGCTCGATCATATAGGAACTAATGAGTAGGTCGTGGATATTATCACAATGCCCTTGAGGAATATCATGTTCCTAACCTCCCGTGATAATCTTGGAATTGTGGATCTACCCTTAGCTGAGGGTCATGTTGGACGATGAGCTCTGGGAGATCTGGGGGGATTTGGGGATATCTTCTCAGAGCTATAAGCACACACGGGGCTATGTTTGCCGAACCTTGCAATGCTTCTACCCCACCGTTATGATGTTGAGTTAGTTCACCTCTCATGATCTATGCCCCATATGCATCCTACCCATTGAGTCCCGGACTCATGGGAAGTACCTCTCATTTGGCTAGTGAGGTGGGAAAATCTAGACATCAGTAGCAAAGACTGATGGACGCATCAGAGATTGTCATACTCTCTAAGTCTAGGATGGCACGTGTCCAACCACTTGATCTGGGATCGAGTCTAGTGAGGTTTCAAACCTCCAATTGACTTCAAGTCAATGAAAATAACTTTAGGTTAGTATATGACTCCCTTGAGTCTAGTGAGGTTTCGAACCTCCAACTGACTTTGGGTCAAGTAAACCAACTTAGGATTGGTATGAGACCATTTTTTAGTCCTATATAGGTTTCAGACCTCTAGGCTGAATCTGTCAGCCAGGAATGATGTCTTTGTGACTGACCCACTTTTGTTCTGAAATAAAGAAGCCAGCAAAGCAACTTACGGTGGGATCACACACGATGTTTGGATGGAGTTATCCCTAGTTTAGAGGGAGTGTTAATTTTGGACAGCTAGGTCCAAACTCCATGTTGTGATGCTCAGATGAATATGCCAATATTTTTATTTGATTCCTCTTTTGGAGAGGTGGAAGATCAATCTAAAGATAATCTTGATCCGATGAGCAGAAAATTTATTTTGAATTTATTCAAAATATGTGTAAGTTGGCCTGAAATGAAATGTAGGCTTGAAGCCCCAGTAGTTGTGTCACACACCCTCACTGATGGATATAAATAGGTCAAATTTGGAGGTCATTTTCACTCACCCATCACATCACATTCCCTCTCCTCATTTTATTGGTTTGATCATCACTTGGAGTCTCTTCTTCTCCACACGTGCGAAAATTGAAGTAAGAAGATTTTTGTTTTCAACCTAGGGTTTTTCAGCGCAGATTTTACCAGTGTTGACTTTGGTCAGCACTTGATCAAACTGACCCAAATTTGTCCCAGAATTTCAATTTCTACAGTTTGCATTTAGTGGCACAGAAATCGAGGCTAGACGTTGACTTTGACTAGGATGCGTTGAGTTTTTTGCTATTACTGTTTTACGTTGACCATTGACTGGGACAACGTTGGATTTTTTTGACTTTGGGTTGACTAATATAGTTGTTCGAGAGGGTTGTGTGACACTTCTGGCCGGCTTTCTGTGTTGAGACTTTTCTGGTTGAAGCATCCTGTTGACCGTCGTAATGCACCAACACACATATATATTTTTGGCTTGTCTTCTATCGATCTACTAGTATGTTCTATCAGCATTTTACTTTCTTGTTTATGTGATTGTTGTCTGATATTGGAGATAAAAAAGTAAAGTTGCATCAAGCATAAAACATCTACAAAATTTTACAAAGAATCTATATGATAATGAAGGACATGACCTCTGAAATGACAATGACCATGAATCGAGTGGAGGGAGTATCATTTCAAACCTAGACATATCCAACGAACAAAATTTTATTTGAAAACTGACTTGAAAATATAAAATTTTGACCTAGGACCACTACAAAGTAAACCTGAAAAGATTATTTTTTATCACTGAATGTTTTATACTAAAATTGGCTCCAACTGGGGATGGAAGCTCCTTCAAGAGGTTTCAAGAACATCGTAGATCGATTAGCCTCATCCATTGGGAAATGGAGTCAAAACTAGAAACTGCCAAAACTTCGAGGAACTGAGATGATTAATTGGAATATAAATGAATTTGACTCAAAAACTTGACTACTGAATGAACTCACTTATGGCAGCAAACCATTGGGATCTTAGGGCCTTCGCCTCAGGCTTCAAATCCTGACGATAACCACCCACCTACTGAATATGCATATACAATCATGCAATATGATCCCTCAAGTGTAACAAATCTAGAAAATGGCTACTTACTTGAATCCTGCTCACACTTTCCTCAAGCAGGTAGAAGAAACAAAATATAGGCAACTCAAAGTGTCCACTGAACATGTTCTCATGATTAATAAATACAAGAAGATTTTATTTCATTCACAAAAAATATTATACAATAGCTCCACTGCAAATAAAAACTATCCAACCTCTAAAAAGACTTGAGGTGGACTACTTATAGAAAATAGATTTCATGCCCCCTCTGTTGAAATTTGCAACAAGAAATAGTGAAATTGGCATCCAAAAAATGGCATCAAGAAATGCCTACCATGTAGGCTTTTTATTTAATTATTTCTTAATTAAATTGAAAGAAATGTGTGTCAAATTTATTTATCCCTTAAATAAATTGGACAATAAATTTTAATCTTATCTCATAATCACTTGTAATAGTTAATTGAGTGTGATAAACTAAATTGGCTCATGAAATTTTAGTTGAGGGTGTTTGGTGAGGCATTTAGAGTGATTCTATTTGTTTTAGAATCCAATTTGCAGTTAGTGTATTAGTTTAATGCATGAGAAATCAGTTAACTCAATTAAGTGAGTTAAAGTCAGTCTAACTAGTTGTAACTGATTGTTGCACCAGTAAGAGGTCAAGTGAATTAAATCAGATTTAATTCACATGCAGTTATATGTAAAGTGACTAGTGATTTACTATTAATAGATGCATGCATGTCAGTTCTGATGAAGACCCAGTTGAGACAGAGGTTAAAGATAGGTTATCTATCAGCTGTATTTATAGAAAATTGTCTGGGCGTAATTATATACACAGTAGGATTCCCATGATGTATTGTGTAGTCAAGGAAGGCTAATTATCCTATTTAATAGGGATTAATTGCCTAGGTATTGCGTAAGAAAGTCAGGCTAAGTAGAGACTAAGAATTGGCTAAGTATTAGCTCAATTTTGTCTAGATCAATGTGAGACAGTCAAGATAGTGCAATAGACTCTTGTGAGAAGAGTGCATTGTATTATTTCATGATTCATTGGTTCATTATAAAATAGCGATAGAGGGGTTTTGAGCAAGTTTCTTTCCCTAGAAAAATATCTTGTGTTTTGGATTTATTTTCTTTCTCTTACTTGGTGTGGTTCTACGGTCGTGTTTAATTTCCACAAACTAATTGTAGAAGGATTAAACATCTTTCTCTAGTATATTGCATGATAAAATTGAATCCATTGGTATACATATTGTTTTTATAATTTCTAAAACCTCATAGGGTCAAAATCCTATCCAAAAATCATCATAATTACATCAGATGAATCACTTCCTAGAATCTAGGGAAGTTAGAAACTTATCCCTAAAATTTAGCTAAAGACTAGGAGTGTGTGTAACCTCCATTAAATTAAATGTTTCCTCATCATAGAGGAAAAAAAACTCAAACACATCTAATGCCACCTCATGGGACAACTAGCATCGAATTTCGGAAGTTTTATGGGCATGACAGCTCTCTGAGAGGAATCCTATGTAGAAACGTCGTGCCATTTTAGGGCTAATTTTGACCCACTTAGGAGCATCCAAATGAAAATTTGAAAGTTTTTTTGAGTATCTGCATGATTATAGTTTCCAAATCAATTTGAATTTTTGGAAAACACCCACAGGAAAGCCTCCAAAAGTGGTTTTTCCCAACCTCACTCCATAAGTGTCGCGCCTGCTCCAAAACAGTGGCAAAAGCGTAGAAATGAGGTGGTTTTTTGCATTTTTCTTCAAAATCATAGTTTTTCATGGAATATATCATGTAATGATAAATATGAACCCATCCATGTAATAAAAACATCATTTGGATTCCTTGAGAGAAAGCTGTAATGACCAAATTTCGAAAATTGCCAAAAATCTACAATTTTCCAAAAACATTTTTGCAAACATAGGGCTCAAATATGGATCCCTATATCTCTAAACATAACATTTTTTTTCCAAACTGAGAGAGGTTTTTATTCTTTGACATTTTGTGAACAAAAAAATCCTCTATTTTTCCAAAATACTTTCCTTTTTTCTCAGAATCGAAGTTTGAATTTGATCGCTAAACATTTGCCAAAGCATCGCGCCACTTTAGCAGAAGCATCACACCACTTTGAGTGAGATTTTGGAGGCATTTATAGAGGATTTTTTGGATTCAAGTGGTATGGTTGTAAATATTATGATGTATCATTACAAAATGGAGTCATCAAGCACTACAAAACCCTGCTCCAAACCCCTGAAAAATTGATTTGAAGACAACCTGTCCAAAAGTGCAGAAAATTACCTGGAGCAACTACATTTTTGTAATTTATCTCAAATCATAACACCTATGCCTAAAATGAAGTAGGTTTCTATTCTTTGGCCTAGTATTGACAAAATATCTTTCATGTTTGGAAAATTCATCTCCATTTCTTCAGAAACTTATTTTGAAGAAAAATTGGCCTTATGTGCAATGTAAATGCTAGCAAATGATTACAAAGCTCTAAAAATGATGCCATGTGTCTGAGTTGGCTCAAACCTACAATTATGACCTCCCTTATGGGCGTTTCTCTTCTCCCTCTATGGTTTTTTTCAACAAGATGAAAACCCTAGCTAAATGAAATGGGTAGGGGGGGTGTAGAATTAGGAAAATAGGGAATGGTGGTAGGGTGGATTTAGGAGCATAAATGAGGTAGAAATAAGATAAGGAAAAATCCCCCCAAAAAATAGGAGGTAGGGTGATGAGTTAGAGATAGTATGGAAGTAAAATTTCTAGAAATGAGTATGATGAAGGTGGCCAAAATATCGAAATATGGGGGATTCCTAGTTTTCTGCCAAAATGTAGTGAAAATTAGGGTTTTAAAGAAATTGATGGAAAGGAGGGTTGTTAGTGATAGGGAGTGTTAGTGTATGGTGTATGAATGTTGTATGAAAGTTTTGGATGGTTAGATTAGGTTTTTATCACCTAAAACAAGTCAAGGATGAAAAACACCAAAAGCGTAGTAGAGATGACCTAATGAAGGAAACCACTCATTTGTTGAAGAATTTGACTTGAAAGAGCTGTGAAAAGAATCCATTTGTTGATTAGGAGGTCTGTGAACCTTTTTTCAAGCTAATTTGACCCTTGGATGGCTTTGGAGTGTTGTGAGCATGAGAGAGAAGATCTTTTGACCATGTAGCATACTTCTTTGAGAAAATACAAATTTCCTTTACTTTATTTTCCTACCTATGCTAAATACCTTTAAAGATAACTTGTATGGTGAAAATGAATCTTTTTTTTCCTTCTTTATGGTATAATTTGGACATTTATGGTGGTGAAATAAAAGACACCTAGACACCAACCTAGGTGAAATCATGGTGACTTGACCAAAGGATCAAGATGATAATGAAGGACATGACCTCTAAAATGATAATGACCATGAATAGAGTGGAGGGAGTAGCATTTCATACCTAGACATATCCAATGAACAAAATTTTATTTGAAAACTCGCTTGAAAATATAAAATTTTGACCTAGGACCACTACTAAGTAAAAATGAAAAGAGTATTTTTTATCACTGAATATTTGACACAAGAATTGTCTCCAGCTGGGGATGGAAGCTCCTTCAGGAGGTGTCAAGAACACCATAGATCAGGTAGCCTCATCCATTGGGAAATGGATTCAAAATTGGAAACTAAAAAAACTTCGACAAACTGAAATGATTAATTGAAATAGAAAATGACTTTGTCTCAAAAACTTGACTAATGACTAAACTTACTTATGGTAGCAGACCATTGGGATATTACGACCTTCACCTTGGGCTTCAAATCCTGATGATAACTACCCACCTACTGAAGATATATATAAAATCATGCAATTGATCCCTCCAGTGTAACCAATCAAGTAAATGGCTACTTACTTGAATCTTGCTCACACTTTCCTTGAGCTGGCAGAAGAAACAAAAGATAGGAAAATCAAAGTGTTCACTAAAAATGTTCTCATGATTCATAAATACAAGAATATTCATCATCCCAAATGGCTGCAATAGACTGGAAAAAGGGTCTTCAATAATATCAAGAGAAAGGGAAAAATTTTCTTGCAAATCTTAGTTTGAGGTAGCCATATTGTCAAAAGAAAAAATGTGCATATCCATAGGATCTAGGACAAAATCCTCTTCTTCAGCATACTCTTCATTTTCTAAACCTGGAGGAATATCATCATCTGCAAGAGGCGCTAAAACAACCTCTTATTTTTCACTACTTTCCTGCAACTTATGATGGTCAATTTGAAGACTATCATCTTCAAAAGCCGAAGGTACATGTATCTCTCTTTCGGAAAACGAACTAAGGAGTAATCCTTCATGTGAATATGAATTAAAAGTTTCTAAAGTAGCAGATTTAGTAGATATTTGAAAAATATTAACTTTAGTAGAATCTTCAATAACTAGCACAACAAGATGCAATTCTATGTCACATACCTCTTTAATCCCATCATCTTGGGCTACATTCTCATGGTGCTGAAAATAAGAATTTTCAAAAGGATTTGTAATCTACTTTTCCTCGATCATTGACCCACAAGATGAATAAAACAATGGAATCTCAATTTTATTTTCTTGTTTGAAAGAGTTCTCATGCTCCTGATCATGAAAAGACAGACAAGCAAAACTTTGATAAATCCATGGATATTTCTTTTCTATTAGGATGCAGACCTGTTTCATCTTCAAGCAAAGAAGGAGTTGATGTGTGCTTTGAATGATCATTTTCATCAAGTGTTAAGTCCCTATATTAATAGTGTAGTCCCTTATTATTTTAGTTTAGCCCCCCTTATTTTTATTGTTGTACCCCTGTAACCCGCATATTGTTATTATTGTACCCTTACATTATTATTGTTAGGTCGGCTAGGATTACATTGTGGCCCCACTAGGATTATATTGTGGCCCCATGGACTCTCATATATAGAAGGAGGTTTTGGTCATTTATATCATCCAAGAATTGTTCATTCATGTAATGTACTGGAGGTTTCCCCCTCGAAGTGACTTATTTATAAGGCGTTGATATCTCTTTTCTTCTATTTTTGGAGTTGGTTTCCCAACATTTGGTATCAGAGCTTTAGATTCTAGGGTTTCGCTGCTCCAAACAGGTCATCATGGAACTTTCGCTATAACTTTTTTTATACGAAGGTTCAAAAGTTGAAATTTTTAGAGTACGAATCTGAAATCCTGAGGAACATTGTTGCCAAATTTCAGAGCTTGGTTCGCACTATTTTCAGAGATATGATTTATGGAACTTAGGTTTTTTTGTAGGCTCCTAAATTTCACTTAAAAAGGTCATTGCGGAATTTTTGCTATAAATTTTTTTCTACGAAGGTTCAGAAGCTGAAGTTTTTAGAGCGCGAATCTGAAATCCTAAGGAACATTGTCACAAAATTTCAGAGCTCAGTTCCCAACATTTTTGGAGATATGATCTGTGGCAGTTAGGTATTTTTCAGGCTCCCGAATTTCATCTCAAAGAGGCGATTGTGGGAAAAGCTTCATAACTCTCTCTCTAAGCATCGGATTGGAATTCTGTAAAAAGTGACTGGAATTACACAGACTGTAGTTTTATCTCTATAAATTTCAAGGCCAAAGGAGCAAACAGTGACACGTGGCAAGTCATAAAATTTCGCTCTGCTGAACTAGTCCATAATTAGGTCATTGTAGGAGACTGGGCACAACTTTGTCTTAAAGAATCCAAATTAGGTCAGACCTGTGGAATTATAAAGAGAATTCAGAGGGCTACCTCAGTTCCAAATTTTAGATATTGAATATCTGAAATCACAAAGGTAATTCAGTTTCAATATCGAGCTCAGCAAAATCAAGAAAAAGGTGTGTATTTGGTTTTTAAAATTGCATAACATTTGTTTGAAAAAGAAATTTGAAGGGATTCCAAGGGCATATTTTAGAATTTTTATCAGTATTGGGTTCTATAATGCCTCCAAAAAATAATTCCATATCCATTAAGCCCTCAAAAATCTATACTATGACGCATGAAGAGGAATAATTGTAGTATGAGATATCAAAATTACGGTACCAAGTGCAACAAATTTTGATCTTACGAAGAGAAACCGAAGATAACATAGATGGATTAAAAGCATAAATTAAGGCTAATTTGGATGGTTTGAAGGATCAAATAATAGATAATATGGATGATAAATTAGTGGAATATCACATCGAGCATGAACAACAAGTTCTCCAAATCTTAAAGTATAACCTAACTTTGGTGCAGAATCTAATGAAACAACAGGAAAATCAACATCACATCGAAAGAAATTTTGAAGCAGTCACAGAAACAAGAACTTGACAAGTATGATCTATTTTAGAGTATCTCAGCATGTGGAAGAATTTTCCTGTAGAAGATTCCACATGGGAGGATGAGAATTTTATACAGAAGCATCAAGAAATAATCAAGCATTGAGGACAACACTTGTTTGAAGGAGAGGGGCATGTTAAGTCCCTATATTAATAGTGTAGTCCCATTATTATGTTATTGTACCCCTGTAACCCCCATATTGTTATTATTGTGCCCTTACATTATTATTGTTAGGTCGGCTAGGATTACATTGTGGCCCCACTAGGATTATATTGTGGCTCCATGGACTCCTATATATATAAGGAGGTTTTGGTAATTTGTATCATCCAAGAATTGTTCATTCATGTATTGTATTGGAGGTTGCCCCCTTGAAGTGGCTTATTTGTAAGGCGTTGATATCTCTTTTCTTCTATTTTTGGAGATGGTTTCCCAACATCAAGGCAGCTAATCTCTGTTATTTTTTGTTGAGAAGAATATTCATCAAGGGCCTCTATGATCTCATAATCTAGACACTCTTTATCACTGAAATCCTCTTCAAGGTATTGAATGAAATCTTCACATGGTTCACAACAACCTTCGAAAAACAAGAATGAATGATGAGAATGAAAATATTTAAGAGAGAATAAGATACTGGGCTTCAACCCTTCATACCATGATCTTGCTTTCCCTTCCAAGGTAGCCATAAACATTTGAATCAAACAATCCTCATGAAACATAATCCCAATCTTATGTATATGCTAACGAAATTTTATTATATTCTAAATAGCCTCATCCTCGTTTCATCTATGAATTTGGGCAGATAATTTTTCCAATCTATGCAAGGGATTTGATTTGGGAAAATAGGAATGTGAGCATGATTCATAGGGGCATACCTTCTAGAAGATGAATCTATATTGAAAACAATTAAGCCACCAAAAATTTCCTCAAGTTACAGTTTTTGTACAGTGGATTCGCCATCAAAACTCTTAACTTTTGGATTCTTCGACACCAGAGTTGCTAGGTGAAATATGCACAACATTTCTTTTACCTAACCACTATTCACCTTCAACAATCATAGCTAATATTTTTCATTCTTTCCTGGGATATATTTAACATTTGCTCCCCGGAAACAGCGCAAAAAGTGTTATCACCCCGTACTTCCCAAGGCTGAGAATAGAGCTGAAAGAAGGTAACCATAGACCAACCTTTAGGTCAAGTATCTAGCCCTACCAAGACCATAAAGGGCCCTCTCAATATCACTTTGTAGCCAAAGGGATTACTGGATATAATGTGTTAGGCTATTTATGATGCACAATATATTAGGGTTTTGTTTATTTGGAATTTTGCTAGATAGGAATGATAGTTAGGAAACTAGGTCTAATTTCAAAGGTTTAGTTGTAAAGGTAAGGGTGAGGCCAGGAAGGTAAGCTTAGATGCATGCCTAATTTTTCATTGTGTATAGAGTGAACTGAGAGGGAGTCATAATGAGCATTAAACTAAATTCATTCATCATAAGAGCATAGACACTTTCATGTAAATATTATAAAAAACAAAGCATGGAAAGCATGGTTTCTGTTTATAAACTGATAATTATTAAACATAAAGAATCATATATATGGAATATGGATAACAAAAAATTCAAAATGATAAGTTTACAGAGAAAAAAATTTTCTCAAAGGCATACTACTGGAGTCTCAACACTATCTCTGCAACACTATCTTTGATTTCATTCACAGAAAATATTGTACAATAGCATCACTACAAATGACAACTATCCAACCTATAAAAAGACTTGATGTGGACTACTTGTAGAAAATAGAGTTCATGACACCTCATAGGGTTAAAATCCTATCTGAAAAGCATCATAATTAGATCAGATGAGTCACTTCCTAGAATCTATGGAAGTTAGAAACATATCCCTGAAATTTAGCTAAAGACTAGGAGTGTGTGTCCGCTCCATTAAATTACATGTTTCCTCATCATAGAGGCAAAAAAAAACTCAAACACATCTAATTCCACCTCATGGGAAAACTTGCATCGAATTTCTGGATTTTTCTGGGCATGAAAGTTGTCTGAGATGAATCCTATGTAGAAACGTCGTGCCAGTTTTTCAGAAGTGTCGCGCTAGTTTAGGGATGAAATTTGACCCACTGAGGAGCATCCAAATGAAAATATGAAAATTGTGTTGAGTATCCCTGTGATTCTAGTTTCCAAATCACTTTTAATTTTTTGAAAACACCCATAGGAAGGCCTCCAAAAGTGGGTTTTCCCAACCTCACTCCATAAGCGTTGAGCCTCCTCCAAAATAGTGGCATAAGCATAGAAATGAGGCAGTTTTTTGCATTTATCTTTAATATTAGAGCTTTTCATGGAAAACCAAGTCCACATATGGCATGTATTGATCATGCTGAACCCATCCATGTAATAAAAACTTTATTTGGATGCCCTGAAAGAAAGCGTTGTGTCTTTGTGCGACGCTTATCTAATGACCAAATTTCCAAAATTGCCAAAAATCCAAAATTTTACAAAACAAATTTTGTAAACATAGGGCTTAAAGATGGATCAATATCTCTCTAACCATAAATTTTTTTGCAAAAATGAGATATTTTACTACTCTTTGACATGTTGTGAAAAAAAAACTCCTCAAGGTTTCCAAAATGCTTTCCCATTTTCTCAGAATCCAAATTTGAATTTTATCACTAAAATTTTGTAGATGCGTTGCACCATATTAATTATAAACCTTCCGGGAAATCACATAAGAAATTTTGGAACCGACGTGTTTCAAAATACCAACTGTATTTCATCATCAGGATAATCCTGATGATGAACTACAGTTGGTAGTTCGAAACGCGTCGGTTCCAAAATTTCTTATGTGATTTCCTGGAAGGTTTATAATTAATATGTTATGGATCACAGAATATTGCACTCTCAGCATTGCACCACTTTAATAGATGCGTCGCACCACTTTGAGAGAAATTCTGGAGGCCTTTTCAGAGGTTTTTTGGGGGTGAAAGTGGTATGGTTGGAAATATTAAGTTTCCTGCTACAAAATGGAGTCATCAAGCACTATAAACCCCTGATTCAAACCCCTGGACAATTGATTTGAAGACAACTTGTCCAAAAGTGCATAAAATGACTTGGAGAAACTTTATTCATGGATTTTATCTCAAATAATAACACTTATGCATAAACTGAAGGGGTTTTTATTTATTTTGCCTATTGTTGAAAAAAACCTCTTTCACTTTTGGGAAATTCATCTCTATTTCTTCAGAAAATAATTTTTAAGAAAAATTGTCCCTGTGTGGAATGTAAACCCTAGAAAATGATCACGAAGCTCTTAAAATGATGCCATGGTTCTGAGTTGGCTCAAACATGGAATGATTACCTCCCTTACAAGCTTTTCTCTTCTCCCTCCATGGTGTTTTTCAACAATATGAAAACCCTAGCTAGATGAAATGGGCAGGGGAGGTATAGAATTAGGGAAATAGGGGATGGTGGTAGGGTGGCTTTCGGAGCAGAAATTAGGTAGAAATAAGATAATAAAAAATCCCCCAAAAATTAAGGAGGTAGGGTGATGAGTTACCAATAGGATGGAAGTGAAATTTCTGGAAATGAGTATGAGGAAGGTGGCCAAAAGATCAAAACATAGGAAATTCCTAGTTTTCTGCCAAAATGTAGTGAAAATTAGGGTTTTAAAGCAATTGATGGAAAGGAGGGTTGTGAGTGATAGGGAGTGCTAGGGTATGGTGTATGAATTTTGTATGAAAGTTTTGGATGATTATATTAGGTTTTTATCAGCTGAAACAAGTCAAGAATGAAAAACACCAATAATGTATTAGAGATGACATAATGAAGGAAACCACTCATTTTTTGAAGAATTTTACCTTGAAAGAGGTTTTAAAAGCATCCAATTAAACATTAGGAGGTCTTTGAACCTTTGTGCAAGCTGATTTGACCCTTGGATGGTCATGGAGAGTTGTGAGCATGAGAGAGGAGGTCTTTCGACCATGTAGCATACTTCTTTAAAAAAATAAAATTTTCTTTACTTTATTTTTGCCAACTCCCTTTAAAGTTAACTTGTATGGTGAAAAAGACTCTTTGTTTGCCTTCTTTATGACATAAATTGGGCATTTATGGTGGCAAAAATGAAAGAAACCAATACACTGACATGGTTGAAAGCATGGTGACTTGACCTAAGACTCTAGATGATAATGAAGGACATGACCTCTGAAATGATAATGACCATGAATAGAGTGAAGGGAGTAGCATTTAATACCAACACATATCTAGGGAACAAAACTTTATTTGAAAACTGACTTGAAAATATAAAACTTTGACCTAGGAACACTACTAAGTAAACCTGAAAAGAGTATTTTTTATCACTGAATATTTGACACTAACATTGGCTATAACTACGGATGTAAGCTCCTTTAGGAGGTTTCAAAAAAATTGTAGATCAAGTAGCCTCATCGATTGGGAAATGGATTCAAAACTAGAAACTAAAAAAACTTCGACAAACTGAAATGATTAACTAAAATAGAAAATGACTTTGACTCAAAAACGTGACAACTGACTGAACTTACATATGGCAGCAAGCCATTGGGATCTTAGGGCCTTCGCCTCGGGCTTCAAATCCTAATCATAATCGCCCACCTACTAAAGATATATATACAATCATGTTATATTATCAATCCAATGTAACCAATCCAACAAATGGCTACTTACTTCAATATTGCTCACACTTTCCTCAAGCAATTTGAAGAAATAAAAGATAGGAAACTCAAAGTTTCCACTGAACATGTTCACATGATTCATAAATATAAGAATATTCATCTTTCGAGATGGGTGCAACAGACTGGAAAAAGGGCCTTCAATAATATCAGGAGAAAGGGAAATTTGTTCTTGAAAATCTGCATTTGAGGTAGCCATATTATAAGAAGAAAAAATGTGCACATCCATAAGATCTAGGACAAACTCCTCTTCTTCAAGAAAATCTTCATTTTCTGAACCTAGAGGAAGATCATCATCTGCAAGAGGCGCTAAAACAACCTCTTATTTTTCATTACTTTCCTGCAACTTATGATGGTAAATTTGAAGCCTAGTATGTTCAAAGTCCGAAGGTACATGTATCTCTCTTTCGGAAAATGGATTCATGAGTAATCCTTCATGTGAATATAAATTAAGAGTTTCTAAAGTAGAAAATTCATTAGATATTTGAAAAATATTAACTTTAGTTGACTCTTCAATGACTGGCACAACAATATGAAATTCTATGTCACATACCCCTTTAATCCCATCGTCTTGGGATGCATTTTCATGTTGCTGAAAAATAAGATTTTTCAAAAGGATTTGTAATTTGATTTTCCTTGATCATTGACATGGAAGATGAATAAACCAATGGAATCTCAATTTAGTTTTCTTTTTTGAAAGACTTCTCATGCTCCTGATCATGAAAAGAAAGACCAGGCTGCAATTTTTTTTTAACTTTATGGGATATAACTTGACCATTATGATGCATATCTGTTTCATCTTCAAGAAAAGAAGGAGTTGATGTGTGCCATGAATGATCCTTTGCATCAAGGAAACTAATATTTGTTATTTTCTATTGAGAATAATATTCATGAAGGGCCTTTATGATCTCATAATCTAGACACTCTTCATCACCAAAAGCGTCTTCAAGTTATTGAATGAAATATTCACAGGATTCACAACAATATTTGAACAAAAAGAATGGATGGAAAGACTTTCCATAAAACTGAAAGAAAGTTGTGTGAAAATATTTAAGGAGAGAAAGATACCTGGCTTCAACCCTTCATACCATGATATTTCTTTCCCTTCCAGGGTAGCCATAAAAATTTTCATCAAACAATCCTCATGAAACCTAATCCCAAGCTTATGTATATGCCAATGAAAATTTATTAGATGCAAAATAGTCTCATCCTCATTTCCATCTATGAATTTGGACCGATAAGTTTGCCAATCTATGCAAGGAATCGATTTGGAAAACCATGAATGTTAGCATGATTCATAGGGGCGTATCTTCTAGTAGTTGAATCCATCTTGAAAACAATGAAGTCACCAAAAAGCTCTTCAAGCTACCAGTTTTTGAATAGTGGATTTTCCATGAAAACTCTGAACTTTTGGATGCTTTGACACTGGAGTCGCCAGGTGAAAGATGCAGAACCTTTCTTGTACCTGACCATTGTTCACCACCAGCAATCAAAACTAATCTTTTTCATTTTTTCCTGGGAAATATTTAACCTTCCCTCCTCGACAACGATGCCAAAAATGTTATCACTCCCACCTGCCTCCAAAGGCTAATAATGGAGCTAAAGGAAGGTAACCACAGACCAACCTTTAGGTTAGGTAGCTAGACCTATCAAGACTAGAGAGGGCTCTCTAAATGTCACTTTGCAGCCAAATGGATGAATGGATATAATGTTTTAGGCTATTTATTCTGCTCAATATATTAGGGTTTTGTTTGTTTGGAGTTTTTCTAGATAGGAATGATAGTTAAGAAACTAGGTCTAGGGTTTAGGCCTGATTTCAAAGGTTTAGTTGAAGAGGTAAGGATGAGGCTAGGTAGGTAAGCTTAGAATTATGCCTAATTTTTCATTGTGTATAGAGTGAACTGAGAGGGATTTAGAATGAGAATTGAACTGAATTCATTCATCAGAAGAGCAGGGACACTTTCATGTAAAAATTATAAAAAATAGAGCAAGAAAAGCATGGTTTATGTTTATAAACTGATAAGACTTAAACATAAAGAATCATATATATGGAATATGGATAACATAACATTCAACATGATAAGTTTACAGAGAAAAAATAATTCTCAAATGCATACCACTGTTGTCTCAACACTATGTGTGCAACATTGTCTTTGATTTCATTCACAAAAAATATTTTACAATAGCTCCACTGCAAATAACAAATATCCAACCTCTAAAAGGACTTGAGGTGGACTAATTATAGAAAATAGATTTCATGACACCTTATATGGTAGAAATCCTATCCAAAAAGAATAATAATTACATCAAATGAGTCACTTCCTAGAATCTAGGGAAGTTAGAAACTTATCCCTGAAATTTAGCTAAAGACTAGGAGTGTGTTTCCCCCCAATTAAATTACATGTTTTCTCATCATAGAGGCAAAAAAAATAAAATCAAAAACATATAATGCCACCTCATGGGACAAATAGCATTGAATTTCTAGAGTTTTCTGGGCATGAAATCTATCTGAGAAGAATCCTATGCAAAAATGTTGTGCTTGTAGCAGAAACGTCGCACTCGTTTTGCAGAAGCATCGCGACTATTTAGTGATGATTTTGACCCACTTATGAGAATCCAAATGCAAATATGAAAGCTATGCGGAGTAGCCCTATGATTCCAATTTCCAAAGCACTTTAATTTTTTTTTAAACCCAGAGTAAGGCATCCAAAAGTGTTTTTTCCAAACCTCACTCCATAAGTGCTGCACCTGCTCCAAAACAATGGCAGAAGCATAGAAATGAGGCAGTTTTTTGCATTTTTCTTCAAAACTAAAGCTTGTCATGGAAAAACACGTCCACATATGGCATGTAGTGATAAACATGATGAAATCCATGTAAGAAAACTTTATTTGGATGCCCTAAGATAAATCGTCACGCCTTTGCACGACGCTTTTGTAATGACCAAATTTCCAAAATTGCCAAAAATCCAGAATTTTCCAAAATATTTCTTCAAAAATAGGGCTTAAATATGGATCAATATCTCTCTAACCATAATGGTTTTTGAAAAACAGATAGAGGTTTATGTTATTTTTCATGTTTTTAACAAACGCCCCCTCCAAGTTTCCCAAATACTTTCCCATTTGCTCAGAATCCAAGTTTGAAGTTGATCACTAAGTATTTGCAAAGGCGTCGCACCACTTTAGTAGAAGCATTGTGCCATTGTGAGAGGAAGTTTGGAGAACTTCCCAAAGGATTTATGGGATTCAAGCGGTAGATTTTGAAATATTACGATGTCTGCTACAAAATGTAGTCAGTAAGCACTGCAAACCCCTGCTCCAAACCCCAAAAAATGATTTGAAGACAACCTGTCCAAAAGTGCAGAAATGACCTGGAGAAACTGTATTTTTGGAATTTATCTCAAATCATAACACCTATGCATAAACTAAAGAAATTTTTTTTTCTTTGTCCTATGAATGACAAAAACCTTTTTCACTTTTGGCAAATTCTTCTCCATTTCTTCATAAATTGATTTTGAAGCAAAGTTGTCCCTATGTGCAATGTAAACCCTAGTAAATGATCACGAAGCTCTAAAAATGATGCCATGGGTCTGAATTGGCTCAAACTGGGAATGATGACCTCCCTTATGGGATTTTCTCTTCTCCCTCCATGGTTTTTGTCAACAAGATAAAAACCCTAGCTAGATGAAATGGGTAGGGGAGGTGTAGAATTAGGAAAACACAGGATGGTGGTAGGGTGCCTTTAGGAGCAGAAATGAGGTAGAAATAAGCTAAGGAAAAATCCCCAAAAAATTGAGGAGGTAGGGCGATGAGTTCGAAATAGGATGGAAGTGAAATTTATGGAAATGAGTATGAGGAAGGTGGCCAAAAGATCAAAACACAGGAAATTCCTAGTTTTCTGCCAAAATGTAGTGAAAATTAGGGTTTTAAATAAATTGATGGAAATGAGGGTTTTGAGTGATAGGGAGTGTTAGGTTATGGTGTATGAATGTTGTATGAAATTTTTGGATGGTTAGATTATGGTTTTACCAGTTGAAACAAGTCAAGGATGAAAAACACCAAAAACGTAGTGGAGATGACCTAATGAAGGAAAACACTCATTTTCTAAAGAGTTTGACTTGAAAAAGGTGTGAAAAGCATCCAATTACTGATTAGGAGGTCTCTGAACCTTTTTGACCCTTGGATGGATGTGGAGAGTTATGAGCATGAGAGAGGAGCTCTTTCAACCATGTAGCATACTTCTTTGAGAAAATAGAAATTTCCTTTAGTTTATTTTCCTACATATGATAAATCCCTTTAAATATAACTTGTATGGTGAAAATGACTCTTTGTTCACATTATTTATCATTTATGGTGGTGAAATGAAAGACACCTAGATACTGACCTAGGTGAAAGCATGGTGACTTGAACTAAGACTCTAGAGGATAATGAAGGACATGACCTATGAAATGATAATGACCATGAATAGAGTGGAGGGAGTAGCATTTCAGACCTAGACATATAAAACAAACAAAATTTCATTTGAAAATTGACTTGAAAATATAAAATTTTGACCTAGGACCACTACTAAGTAAACCTGAAAAGAGTATTTTTTATCACTGAATATTTGACACTAACACAAAGGATATTCAATCTTGGTGTCTTTAGGGTGATTTGATCATCAAGTTTCGTGTGTGTTCTTGGTTCTTTTCATGCTTCATTTTTTATCCTCTGTGCCTAATATTCCTCCTCTGTGCTCGCCATGAGGTCCCTAGAATACCTATTTCTGCAATCACTCACAACGAGAAGCTATCAGTTTAGAAATCTCCTACTCTAGCATGTTTTATGCATATTTTCCTATTTGTGCCCTTTCGGTGCACTTACAATGGTCAATGTAGCTTCAGGGCATAAGGTTTCACTTTGAAAGGATTGAAGGATTGCGGAGGAGGAGCTTTGAGGCTTTTTCATGTGATCATGTGCCCTAAGGAAGAATGAAATCGAGGCAGGGCACATGTCGCAAGTCCAAAGGATGAAGGGGAGGCTTCATGATTCCCAAGTGTGCTATTAACTCAAGTGAGAGAGAGATGGTGCATGGCACACTCCTGAAGGATGAATGCTAAGGCTTCATGCCTTTAGGGTGTGCTCATGAACCTAAGAGGCCTCAGGAAGGGCATAGGGTGAAATATTGAAGACCAAAGGTTGGTGATTCATGCCTTCAGGGTGCGCCAATGTGCTCAAGCAGTTCAGGAGGGTGCATGGATCATAAGTTAGGACTGAAGGATCGAGCTTTGGGTCTTCAGTGTGTGCTAGTGTGCTCAAGGAGGGCACACTTATTCAAGTCTAATTATTACGCTCAAGGAAGACTTAGCCATTTTTGGAGGGCACGGTTTTGAACAAGGAATTGGATTCATGCTTTTGGGGTGTACCCAACTCTCAAAGAGGGTGCAATGCACACTTATGAGGAACGAAGGGTGTCCCATCAAGGCTTTGAAGTGTGTTCATGTGTTATTGGGCTTAATGGACTCAATTTACAACCGAAATTTTTTTAAGCCTCGATAATTAGTCAACTGGTAAGCAAGATGAGTTCTAAACATAAAACCATGTGCGACACATACTAACTATTCGAGAAAAGTTACACAAGATTGATTAACAATGAATATACATAAAAAAATCCACTTTATGCACATTCCCCAAGTATAAACAATGAATTGTATGCAACTAAAACCCGAAAGAATCATTTTACAACAACAAAGGTGTTATGACCATGAAACAAATACATTGATGTTATAATAAATGTTACGATGCTTGATAATGCTTGAGAACACTTAAGACATATAAAATAACATGAAATGACACTTGATGACCAAGGCGACACTTGATATGACCATGAATTAAACTCGAAAATTAGAATGTAGTGAAATTTTGGAGGGTGTTGTAGCAGCGACAACACCTTGTCAACTTTTCTAGAGGGTCATCTGATTCACCTTTGACAACAATTATATAAACATGATTTTTGATCAACTACTCTAAATTATGTACCTTTTTTTGTAAAACTCTAATCTCTTTGTTTCTATCAATAAATTATCCCATTAACAACCATTTTTACCTTTCAACTTGTGCCAACTTATCTATTTGGGCATGCTCAGTCCTAGGAATCTTTAATTTATTTCTTAAGGACTACATTTCAGATTCAGTGTTTTGTAGTATCACTTCGATTGATTCTCTGTCTTCTGGATCAACTCCAAAATTTAAAATTAATTTCTTGTATTATTCATTTTTTATATAAGTTAGCATTAGAGTTTTCTTTTTCCTATTTTAACTGATTTGAAACCTTTTCAAGGAGATTTTCTTCTTTACTGACTGTTAAAGAAATTTTTCCTAAGTCATTATAAAACATTTCCCCAACTTGTTTATGTAGATTTATCTTGTGAGGGAGTGGAATATAAATAAAATTTATAGATACGTTCATTTTTTTTAAATCAGGTCCTATAAGAAGGTATTAAGTAGGAGGATGCAAGAGAGAGAACTTTAACTGATTTATTTCTAGATCCACAAAAAAAAGAAACTTGGTATGATAAACCAAGGTTGATTATGTTGATAGATGTGCTACTATGTCACCTTTCACCTTATGACTTCTTTCTATATTTTGTTGGTTTTTTTTCTACAAAGAACCTATTTGAGATGAATTCTTATCAATAGAGAGTGCTTCAAGATCAGTAGAAATGGAGAAATAGGTGGTGTAATCTAAATTCTCCAATTGCATTTGGAAACTAGGCTATTTGGAGGGCACTTTAGTCAACTTGAATTTTAAATCTTCATCTTCTTCTCCTTGAATTATTACTTTCTTTCTAGGTTATGAATCTTCCATTTCCATGTCTATTTTCTCATAAATATTCCTCTTCAAAGTATTTTCTCTTACAAAGGGGGTTTCGATTTCCATCTTCTACTATACTTTGTCACCTAGCCAAGTTTCTTGATTTTCCATTTTCTCAAGTTCTGGTTTTCTTTCGTGAGGATAAGGTGAATAATTAATTTCCATCCTTCTATCAAAAATTATATGGTGAGGATCATACTGCCACTTTTATCCTTTTTCAAAGCCAAATTCCTTCATCATTTCTTCAACTTGTGTGATGGATTGTCTATTGTTTATAATGAATGGTCACCCAACCCTTTCCAACTTGAAGGTGTACTTTGCGTGAAGGTACAAAATGAATTTAATCTACATTCAAAAATTTTCCTACAAACTATATAGAAAATATTCTCATGGGAAAGAAGGTTGGAAGAAATATAGATGTGCTTTAGCTCCATACTGTCTTATCTTAGTGTATTCTTAAAAAATGTACAAGTCTCCCACTCTTGTATCTATATTGAACTGCAAAAGTTCTTTTGCCTCACAAAAAATTCTTAGAGGTTGCTATTTATTTAAGATAGAATACACAGTGGCCATAATTGATGACAAATATTGGGAAAAACCCTCATTGTTTTCCTTTCTCCTAATAACACTGGTCTAGTCAACCACTATTCTCATTTGGTTCTATGAATACTTCATCTTCAAATTAAGATGGTTAATTTATTTTCATGTACATATAAAAAAAATGGACCAAAACAAATGGATATCTAAATTATATATCAATATGAATGTTTTGGAATTAGAAAATGATAGACGTAGATAAGTAAGAGGGGATGTCCAAAACAATATTAGATTGAAACATTAGTTTTAGGAACTCCAAATCTTTTCCATTCACCATCCCAGTATCATCCTCTCCTAGAAGGGATAATATCACAGCCAAAACATGTTGGATAGCTTTAGAAAATAGGGCTATGGGATATTTCACTGTTGGTGAAGGAATTTGAGATTTTGTTGGCAAAATGAGCTTGAATAGTGTAACCACCCCTCCCACATTTACCCACTTTTAGGGAAATTCTGGGGAAAACATGAGATGAGGGCTGCTGTGACATGAATCAACCTCCTAAGTATAGTTAAGGAAGAGTAATTGATAAACTAGAACCTTAATAACCTTCCTTAGGAGCTATAGGAAATCCAAGAGCCAAACAACAACTCCTAGTGCTGAAACCCTAAGCCAGAATTATTTTTTAGTGACTTGAGCTCCCAACTACATGCATGACAAGGCCTCCATGCAGTTGAGGGCATCCAACCACATGAATAAGCCTACCAGGTAGTGGGCTTTACCTAAATTTCTCAGTTCAGAGGGTCTGGTCCCAGATTCGGAGACCACCTCACCCGGTTCCAAAACCATATGGAAATACAAAACTCAACTGAATTAAATAACCCCATTACACAATTGATATCTAGAAATGGCAAGGCAAGGATGAAACCACTGTAACACTTGGAAAAATGCATGCCCACGACAACAATAGAACCAAATACATACATGCATGTACCGACATTCACCAACCAGCTAGGAAATCACACATGCAACCTATTATCTACAAGTGTTCCTATCGAAGCTTCTTGATCCAATTTTTCCTTGATTGTTCCTTGATTTCTTTTACTTCCTTATTCTTCCTTTGCTTTTCTTTCTTCAATTATATATTGATCTAAGAATTCTTTAAGTTTGCAATAGTATGAGAGAATATATAGATATCTAAGCTAAAACTAACCAAAAGCTATGAACTGGTCCTCAAAATCCTTTTTATTATTGATGCCTCTATTTTCTTCAATTTCCTCTATTTTTCCTTCAATTTTCCTCTCATGCAATTCTGTGACCTTTCATCTCTCCTATTTTCCATTATTTTCATAAATAAAATGTCAATTAGTTCCTCTTTTCCTTTTCAAATCCTTTTCTAAAGCCTTTTTCAATTTCCTTATCCATAATAAACTAAAATGAACACCCAATAGGATGTTTTTCCCAACATTCAACTTGGAATACATGTCCCATGATTTGAAATTATCCAGCAATAAAACAAAATATAGATATAAACATAAACATAGAGATGAAACATAAATCAATAGTCATTTCATTATTATCAAAGAACTGAAATATGCTTATAAACATAATGGAAATAAACTAGCTCGGGCGATGGTAGCTTACTTATGAGAATAGATGTGGTGAATACATGCCTATGAACTATGTCATAATGAGGCTCAAAGGAATTTTTATTATTGAACAACAAGGGAAAACCCTAAACAACCAAAACCCTAACCCCAGGAGATGGGACTCCAAGAGTTTGTAGGCCCCGTTGGGGTTATTTTGGAAACCAACTTCCTAAGGTCGTAACTTGGTTATATGATATATGTTTGGCACGTACGATACCTCATTGGAAATATATCTTCGATTACTACAAGATTTTTCCATAGGCTACTTCTTACATACATGGGATTGCTGCAAACCTAAAAAAACATCATTTAGGAGGTCAAAACAACTTCAAAATTTTGGGGCCCGAAAAACTACAAAAATTAAATTAAATGATGTGCTAATCAAGGAAACAGATGAAGCCAACTGGGGGTCTAGGCAGAGTAGGCGAGTGGCCACCAATATCCAACTGGATCATACCATTACCTTGGTCTTATTTTTTCTTTATTAACATTATTACATGAAATTTTAACCTGGGTTGTTACAGACCCATCCCCCTTAGGGGATCACTGTCCTTTGTGTTCAAAGACACCTATGAACCAAAAAACCACTGAAACAAAAATAGACTGTCCATGGTTATTTATAAATTAGATCAATGCAATATTTACAATGAAAAACCTCCTGAAAAACAAAACCAACATGACAACAATGACAACTTGAAAACCATACTACTTATTGGAGCTTTATAACACATCTCATTGCAGTATTACAACCACACCCAAACATAAATATGTACTTATAACAAAACTCCTTTACATCAATGAAAAAAAATGAAGGATACATAACTTGCACCTAATTATCCATGTCCCATGTAGCTTCATCATGCCCAAAGTGCTTCCACTACACTTTAAATTGCTCAATTTCTTCGTTCCAGAGCATGCACTATTTCCACAGGAATATGCATTAAGGTTCTGACTGGAATTCTCCTTCTGGCTGCACCTACAATACAAACTAGTGAATCACATGATAAACATCCTTCACATATATTTTAATAAATGGAACACATAAAACATCATGGAACTTCATTGTCAGAGGTAGTTCAAGTCTGTAGGCCACTGGTCCAATCAGCTCAAGGATCTCAAAGGCCTGCAATACCAAGGTGCCAGCTTGGAACATGAAATAATCCTCAAATATCTCTTCTTGGGCTTGATCTACTAGTACACATGCTCCCCAACTTGAGACTCCTTAAATACCCTGTGATTATCTTCATAACTCTTATAAATGTCTTGTGTTCCCCTTAGATTCTTCTTGATAACCCTCATTTCTTGTTCCATCTCTCCTAACATGTCCATTCCTATCAATAACTTGTTTACTGGATCACTCCCACTAATGGGAGTATTACAACTTCATCCATAAAGTGCCTCAAATAGACTCATCCTCAGTGACTCCTGATACCCATTATTGTAAGAAAACTAAACTAGTGGAATATATTCTCACCTCCTCTGCTGGTGCATAAAATGCATTCTCAACATGTCTTCCAAAATCTTGTGGACCCTATTTTTCTGTCCATTTATATGTGGGTGATAATTTATATTGAAAGTTTAATATGTATCCGAACCTGCAAATAAATCCTTCTAAAACCTATAAGTGAAATTTGAATCTCTGTCAGATGAAATATTCTTAGGAATACCATGCAATCTCACTATCTCTATGATGAATACCTGAGCTACCTCACTATATGAATAAGTAGACTTAACTGCTATGAATTGAGCTACCTTTGTCAACCTGTCAACTACAACCATGAAGTAATCATGATGTCTAGATGTCCTCGACAACCCTATGATGAAATTGATGGAAATGACCTCACATTTCAACTCCAGGATCAAAATCAGCTACAATAGAACACTTGGATGCTTACACTCTTCCTTTAACTATTGGAAATCCAAAAACCCGACGATGAACTCAACTACCTGTTTCCTCATATTCAGCTAATAATATAACTTCTTCAAAACTATTAGATTCTTATGATACCTTGGATGACCTGAAAACGACTTAACATGAAATTCCCAAAAGATAAGCTTCTTAATCTCACTATTGTACGGAACATAGATCTTATCCCTAAATCTCACAAAACCATGTTTCATGAGATGATAATCCCCATCTTGATCACTTCTAGTCTACTACTGTAACCTATGCCTGAGCTCCCTATACCTATCATCCTGCTTTCCTATCTATAATATCCGATCTTGTAAATATGTCTCATATGAAATCATAACTTCTAAGTTGTTCACCTACACCCATCTACTAAGAGCATATATAACCCTGTTCTCTTTACCCTTGATATACCTAATCTCGAAGTCAAACTCACTGAGCCTAGACAACCATATAGCTTGCCTGCCATTCAAATTAGGTTGGTAAAACAAGTACTTCAACACATTTTGATCACTCATCAATAGAAACCTCCTACTAAGAAGATAGTGCCTCCACATCTTCAATGCATGAATGATCGTTTCCAACTCAATATCATGTGTCACATAATTATGCTCGTGCTCATTTAGTTTCCTTGCATCATAGCATACTACATGTCCCTCCTGCATTAGGACTCCACCAATTCCCCTCTTGCAAGCATTTGTACACACCACGAATTATTTATCTAGATCTGCACTCTTTAAAATTGGAGTGTTGGTAAGAAACCACTTGAAATTCTAAAAAATAGTTGCACATTCCTATGTCCATTCAATTTTTTTCCCTTTTAGTTGTAATAGTATAGGAAATCCATGAGAATCTCATGATGAACCTCCTGTAGTACCCTGCTAATCCCATGAATGATCTAACTTCATCCACATTCCTAGGAGCTTCCCATTCCATGATAGATATGATATTTTTCGGATCCACTACTATTCCTTCCTTTGAAACAACATATCCCAAGTAATGTACCTATGTATGAAGGAAACTGCTTTTATTAAGCCTGGCATACAACTGATGATTTCTTACCAATATCAATATCGATACTATGTCTTCGACATACTCTTCCTCATTAATAGAATATATCAATATATGATCGATAAATAAAATTACAAAATTGTCCAGATAAGGACACACCACAATATTCAAACACATGAAAGTAGTTGGAGCAATAGTCAAACCAAAAGGAACCACAACAAACTCATAATTCCTATATCTGCTCCAGAAATTAGTCTTGTATATTTCCTCTTATTTGATGTGTACATGTTGATATCATGATCTCAAATCAATATTTGAGAACAAATCTTCTCCCTTCAATTGATAAAACAAGTCATCAATCCTCGACAACAAATAATTGTTCTTAATTTGTTCAAATTATTGCAATCAATACACAACCTGAGAGTACCATCCTTCTTCCTCGTAAATAGTAATAGTGCACCCCAAGGTGACACACTTGGCCTAGTGTGTCCCTTGTAAATAATTTCCTTAAACTGCAACTTCAATTCCACTAGCTCTAGAGTGCTCATCTTGTAAGGTTTCCTTTGATGCTAATGCTTCCCCTGGTACCAACTCAATAGAAAATTCCACTTCCTTGTGAGGCAAAAACTCTAAAATATCTGCTAGGAATACATCTTGACATTGTTTTTAAAACAGATACCTCTTTAAGACTTTTGTATCCTCAACGTCCTTACCTTTATCATTGGAAACATACACTACGAACAATACACACCCTTTCCTATGACTACACTTTTCCTACATATTTGTAACCATTCTAACTGATGTCGCCTTCTTCTTAACATACAAGAGTCTCTGTTATCCATTTTCATCCAAGCACTCAATATCCTTTTCATAACGATCCACCTTAGTCCTATGAAGCTACAACATGATCCCAACGGGAGCACATTCTAATTCACTGATGTAGACATACCATTCAATTCAAATGAAAAAGCTCTTACCCAATGATGAACTCTCTTCTTACTACCTATTTCCCACTGCACCAACCAAGATTCTACATTCACTTTTTTTCTCAAAGCACACTTATCAACCAGGTCAAGGTTAACATAACTATAATTAGATCCAGGTTTAATCAAAATAGAAACAACTTGATTACAGAGCTTACCTTCCACCTCAATAATAGATACTTGATGATCACTCTGCCTAATATCCAATGTTACATAGATATCTAGAATACTCTATCTAAATTCCCCAACTATTTGTGCCTCCCGAGAATTGTAGATCTAAGGCCTACCACCCTGATACCACAGGAAATCATTCTTGAGACGCTCCTTGGCACATATTTGACATAGCAACTATCTCCTACCCTAACCTCTATTTTGCTTCTCTCCAGGCCGTGACCCATATCCCTTCTCTACTGCATTAAACTTATTGTAAGGAGAAACACTCTTTCTCACCTGCATCCTAAGGTCTTGTTTGCTTGGGTGGAAATTTACCTTTATTCTTGTTATTCCCTTTCCAACCCTGCTTATATTCAGTCTTATACTACGATTGCTCATAATAGTTCTTCAACTTCCCGATGACTTCTTCCAGTGACCGAGGCTCATTGTACTCATTCTGATCCTTAAATTCTAATGACAATCCACTAAAAAATATTTTAACTCTAGATTTCTCATCCTTAAGATACGACACATTGATCTGGATCTTGGGGGGAGGCCCCCAAGATCTAAAAAATTGAAATGGATATGAAAATATTTGCAAAATTAAAATGCCAGAAAAAAAGAGAGAGAACATAAAGCAAATAAAACCACAAAGAAACTTGTTTTATTAAAATAGAGAATAACTATAGAAGCTACATTGTGGTGGACAAATCTGTCCTTTTACAAAGTGAGGCCTGTTATTTATAGCCTTTTTTTGAGTTACAATACCATGGGTAGATACCATAGGTAGATGCCATGGGTCAATACCATGGGTGGATACCACTTACAATACCATGGGTAAATTCCATGTGTGGATGAATACCATGGGTCGGTTCCATTTACAATACCATGGGAAAATACCATAGGTGGATGGATAACATGGGTGAATGAATACCATGGTTGGATGCCATTTTCCATTTGGATCATTCCTCCCTCCTTAAGAAGCAATGGTCCCCATTGCGTGATGTTCCCTCTTGAGAAGCCTTTGTTGAATATGAAGAGCCACTGAAGAGAAGGTTTTTGTGTAGTTAACCCATAACTGTGATGAACAAAGATCCAAGGACAGAGATACCCTGTAATGCTTGTGACCCACTGTGATATTGACAGTGTGCGGCCTAGAAAATGGACTTCGATGAAGTGTGGGTTTGTGGATGAACCAAAACCATGACAAACGAATATCCAAGGATAGAGATACCCTGTAATGCTTGTGACCAATTTTGTTACTAATAGTGTGCAGCCTAGCAAATGGACTTCGATGAGAAAGATTTTGTGCGGTTGACACATAACCATGATGCTGATTGTTGATGAAGTAGCAGGTGCCTACATAGCTTGGGGTGGGAGTGCACGTCTCCAAATAACCCAAGCCAAATGCTGCTATACTGAAACTGATGAATGTGAAGCAGGTGCCTACTAAAGCGGGGTGGGAGGGCACGTCTCCAAAGGGAACCCGCTCCGAATGCTGCTCCAAATTTAAAATGAGCATAACTCGGTCAATTTAACTCATAATATTTATTATAACCTATTTTTGGAAATGGAATGATCATTATGCATCTTCTCATGTGTTTTAAATTGATATCTGGAGACCCTAGACTCTCAAATTCGTGCTTGAACTGTCCTGCCGTCACAAAATTTCTAAAAAAATAGTTGATTTTAAATTAGCGATAAATCCCTCGTCTAGACTTCGATTTGACCGATTGTTTTTTAAAATTAGGTGATTTTTTAAGGGGAGTGCAGATATGTAACCACTTAACTGAAATTTCCCACTAAAAACTGCAAGAAATGATATGAGATCCGTCGTCCATGAATTATCATCAAAAAAATTGCTGCAACATTGCTGATTTTGAATCAACGATATCTCCCTCATTCGAAATCCAATTCGGCCGATTTGTTTTTTGAATTTGGGTATTTTTTTGCAAGGAATCCAGATCTAGTCTTCATTTTTGTAAATTTTTCACCAAAAGTTTCAGATCTGATGTGAAAACTCATTGCCCAAAAAATTCATGGAGTTTGCTGAAGATTGCTGCCAAAAATTGAAACTGAAATATGCTTCAAACCCTCATTCCCATGGATTCGCAACCTAAATATGATACCACTGATCTGGATCTTGGGGGGAGGCCCCCAAGATCTAAAAAATTGAAATGGATCTGACAAGATTTGCAAAATTAGAATGCTAGAAAAAAAAGAGAGAACACAAAGCAAATAAAACCACAAAGAAACTTGTTTTATTAAAACAGAGAATAACTATAGAAGCTACATTGTGGTGGAAAAATCTGTCCTTTTACAAAGTGAGGCTTGTTATTTATAGCATTTTTTTGAGTTACAATACCATGGGTAGATACCATAGGTAGATGCCATGGGTCGATACCATGGGTCAATACCATGGGTGGATACCACTTACAATTATACCATGGGTAAATTCCATGTGTGGATGAATACCATGGGTTGGTTCTATTTACAATACTGTGGGTAAATTCCATAGGTGGATGGATAACATGGGTGAATGAATACCATGGGTGGATGCCATTTTCCATTTGGATCACACATACCTCAACAACTACAAGAACTTAGTCATGTACTCCTCATCTGTCATCGATCCCATCTTCAATTCATAGAACTCCTTGTCCCTATTGTCATTGTACCTTTCTGACAAATACTTCTTCTTGAGGAGTCTCTTGAATTCATGCCAACTCAACTCCTTTGTCTTGATGACTCTGAAATGCTTAACATCTTCCCACTAGATTTTTTCTTTCCCTTTGAGACTAAAAATAACTATCCTAGCCTTCATGTTATGTGTAGTCATGTAACTCAAAGAAATTATTCATTCCAGTTAACCATGCCTCTGTGTCCTCTTGTTTCTTCAAATCTACATCGAATGTAGGTGGCTTGGATTTCTTGAAATCATATGTAAAATATCCCCTATCACTCCTCCTATAAGGATGATAACAATGATGACCATGATACCTATCTAAACCATAACTGGAATATAACCCATATCCACTACCACTCCTATCATGTGTATCCAAGAATATTCCATCTCTAACCATGTCATCTCTGTCCAACATGTGCCCACCATGAGACCTACTACCATATGCCCCATTATTTGTGTCCTCTTGTCCATAATTGATCTATGGTTTTTCATGTCTCTGTAATTCTAAAAAACTCTGAAGAATAATTGCATTGACCTGTGCTTTCTTCTCCTAAGCCCTGACAAGCCTTTCTCATGAATTAATAATTATATCATTATCTTCTTTGAAACTCCTGATCTCTCCTCTAACTTCTAAAAGTGTCTATTATGTCAGGAGAGTACCCCTCTCTTTTCCACTCATCTGATGTAAGGGGAGACTTGTGAACAGTTATCCACCATTTTTCTAGTCATCTTTGATCCTCTTGTTCCTGCAAACATACCATGCATGATAAACCAAATGTAAAAATAATCAACATACCTCAGTGAGGTTTAGGGGAGGTTATATTGTCTGCAAAATCAGTCCAGACTAGCATGATACATGTATATGCATAGTTATATCATTATACAAACATCATCTCAATCATCATCCAAGTTACCATGTATGATGTTGATAACTATATCACTGGCTAGATACAATGCATGCATAACAAACATATATACAACTAATCATGGAAAATAAATAAACACATTCTTCCCATTCAGTCCAATTATTGAACCATGCTCTGATACCAATCTATAGCCACCCCTCCCACATTTACCCACTTTCATTGGCCTACTGGGGTAAACATGAATTGAGGGATACTATGAAATGACTCAACCTCCTAATCACAATTAAGGAAGTGGAATCGAGAACCTGGAACCTTACCGACCTTCCTAAAGAGCTACATGACACCTAGGAGCCAAACAACCACTCCTAGTTCCCAAACCCTAAGCTGAAATGTTTTCCAGTGACCTAGGCTCCCAACCATATGCATGACAAGGCTCCATGCAGTTGAGGGCCTCCAAACACATGCATTAGCATACTAAGTAGTGGTTATGACCTAAATTCCTCAGTTAAGAGGGTGAAGTCCCAAATTTTGAGCCAAAATTCTAGGTTAACCTCCATACCACTGCCCAAAACTCAATGAGACTTTCCTGAATAATAATTAACTCATTAAAAAGGATAAATATACAAATTTTAACCACAAGCTTGAGCTAATCAAGCCTAACCATGACAATCATTTCGTCAAACATATTGAGAACATGTAATCTACATGTCATGAAAGTATATTTGAACATATGGGTCTGATACTTATCTAAGAATCATCAAGAAGGTCTAATGTCCTCTCATAATAGTTGCAATGACATTTTTTAGGTCATGCATTCATAAACCATTCATCAACTAATCAAAACATGTTAAGAGCCATAACTAGAACCTGTTATGAAACCATGATTATAACCAACATATAACCATAATAGAACAACCATAAAATCCACATAATAAAAAGTAAAAATGCTCATGAAATACAAGAGGAAATAAATATTATTAACATATGCAAAATCCAACCAAGTCATGGACTTCCATGTACCACCCGACCATAGATTGGTCTGAACCAAATATTTCTTTTAGCTAATCACCCCTATGCCATATTCCAAGCATGAATGTGGGACTCAAAACCAAAACTATCAGGGATTCCCAGATAATAAACGACCTCCACCCTTAGGCTCTACCGCAATTCCGTTAAAATCGGTCAAGTGATCACTAGGCCCAAAATAAGAACTTAAACAACCAAGATTTACTATAATCCTACCAAACACGGTCAAGGTATTCCTAACCCAAAAAAAAGCTTGGATTCCTCCAAGTTTCTTCACCAATACCTTGAGGAATTTTTCCTTCTCCACCCTCAGGGTTTACCATAATCCCACTAAAATTGGTAAAGGGATTCCTAGGCCCTTGGGAATTTTCCTAAGATCACCTTACCCAGTTCTAAAACCATCTAGCAATCCAAATATCAACTAAATGAAAGAACCCCATCACAATATGGCTATCCGGAAATGACAAGGTAAGTATGAAACCGTTGTCACACCTGAAAAAACCCATGCCCATGAAAAAAAGGGAACCAAAAACATACATGCATGTACCATGCATTTACCAACTAGCTATGAAATTAAACATGCACCTTGTTACCTATAATTATTCCCACTGAAGCTGCTTAATCCAACTTTTCCTTGATTGTTCCTTGATTTCCTTTGATTCCTTGTCCTTCCTTTGCTTCTCTTTCTCCAATGCTAGAGTGCTCCAAGAATGCTCTAATTGTGCAACAATATGCGAGAATAGAGAGAGCTCTAAGCTAAAAATGACCAAAATGTATGGACTGATATTCAAAATGCTTTTTATTATTTACGCCTTTATTTTCTTCAATTTCCTCTATTTTTCCTTCAATTTTCCTCTCATGAAATTCTATGACCTTTCATCTGCCTTTTCTCCTATTTTCCATTATTTTCATAAATAAAATGTCAATTAATTCCTCTATTCCCTTTTAAAGCGTTTTCCAATGCCTTTGCTAATTTCCTTAGCCATAATAAACCAAAATGAACACCCACTAGGATGTTTTTCCCAACATTCATCTTGGAATATCTTCCCTATGACCTTGGTCTTATTTTTCCTTTATTAAATTTATTACATGGAATTTTAATTTAGGGTTATTACAAACAAGTTTTTTTTTCTTTAGAAATACTTTCATAGGCAAGCAGCAAAGTATCATCTATGAAACTTTTAGGCTTCTCAACCATGGGAAAATTTAAAGCCTTGTGGATTAATTCTGGTGTGACCTCAAGAATATTCTCTCTGGATGAAGACATAATGGAATTTCTTTGTGGGACAAGAGAAGATGCCAGCCAAATTATAAATTCATGGAAATTAAACAATTGGCACAATGACATGGTAAAAGCTAGACTGAACAAATTGGAAAATATTATTTGAGTTGTTGAAGCGATCAAGGGCATATTTTATGATCTCCATGAAGTTAAAAGGACAACATGGGTCATATATTTTGGCTTCGTGGTCCATGAGTGGGACATGAATAGATGGTAGGGAAATTGCGGGTTTTTAGCAAATTTTTGAGATGTTTACATATTTGTAGCTTAAAGAAAAACAAAGGAAAAGTTGAAGAATTACAAATCACATGAAAAATAATAGATGACAAGGACTAGGACGTTGATGTGGAAATAACAATACATGATCCAAACACTGGTTGTTGTAGGTCTGCGAACTAAAGGATAAAATAAATGTTGAGTGGGAGGAAACCCCTTTTACTCTTTATGTAATAGGCAGGAAAATCAAATATTTTGGTAAAGTCAAGGAGTATGGGAAAATGATATGGAGTAAGAGAGGTGGGGTGGAGTGATGATGTGGAACACGCTCACTTTTCATACTTGCTTGAATAGATGGTGAGTAGTCAACAACTTTTCGACACATGGTTTTTACAAAACCATATACCGTTGCCAACAGGTACCCATAGCGGTTTATAAAAGTAAGGGGACCCATCGAAACGAAATTTGACCATAGATCTTATGGTAGTCTATTAGATTATATAGATTTTCTGACGGGTGCATATCATTTAAAGGTCGACAATATAGACCTATTGGAACACCGATACATTTTCTGCTTCATAGTAATGAGTCGCGATCTGATCATGACCTGTGGACTCCTTAACCCTTGACCCACTTTTATATATTTTATGCCCATGCCTTTCAATCTGAAATGTTAGGCCTTGAATTATATGCAATATTTTTTTTTGATAGGGATATATAATTTTTTTTTTTGAGCCCACAAAAAAATTTCCTTTTTTTTTTCTTTTTAATTTTGAAAAATAAAGAAGTAAAGATTCGACCACAACAAATTCCATAAAGCAAAATTGTCATTATTTGATAAACAAAAAAAGCAACATAATTACATGTAATGTATAAGAAGGGATCAAACCTTCACTTATCAAATGTGGCAAAGTATTGTAGAATGGTCCATAGATGAGTTTTTTATACATGAATGATGTTTATTGTGATATTTATGAAAGCTGGATCTATACTCCTTAATTACCATAAGCGTGCTTAGATGATTGTATTAAGATCTTACATGCAACTACAAGGAACTAAATGTCAACTTGTATGGATTGAACTAGAGTCTTGATAACTAGTTATGGTTTTTAGAATATAATATTTTATGTATATGGCATTCAGCTGGGAAATTATTAGTGTGAATTGCAACTAGATTAGATTCCTAACTGTGGGGAAAGTAGGTCCAATGAAAACATTATCAAGGCTAACTATTTACATAAATTTTGATTATGTTATTGGCTTACAATGGTTTATTGTATCATTTAGAAGATATAGGGAAGAGAAGATACATCAACATAATGGTACAATACCATATGGAGGAGGATTCAAATAACGAAGATGAGGAGTTAGGTGAGAGGAGGGTTAGAGAAACCCCTCTATATTTGGAAAAGGTAATGAAGAGTTTCGAAGGTGAAATTCAAATTTGAAGAGTTGATGACGAGTTTCTTATTAGAGATCAAGAGAACTAGACTAAATTAAATGCAATGTTGTTGTAGAGTTTGTCAGGAAATATGAAAGCAATTACAACAAGGGAAAAAATTATTAATTTAGAGAGACATTATTCCAAGAAGACTCAAATCCCATCAAAAATCCATTTAATACATGAGCCAACATTAGTAGCACAACTAATGGTTCATCAAGGAAAATACATGGGGGTTCCAAGAGGAACACCTCTAGCAAACATTCTTCTATAGATTTCTCAAGTGAGAGGACAACCACCTCTGAAAGATAGTCTAGCAATAAGTATAGATCATATTCCTATAAGAGGAGAAGGAAAAGACATTCCAAGAGTTCCTTGAGGAATTCAAGAGGGTAAAACCATGTACCTTTGATGCTTAGATAAATAAGGGTGAGGAAGTAGAAGTTTGATTGCTAGGATTGATGTATTTCTAGGCACACAACTACTCTACAAAAATGAAAGCCAAAATTGAATGAAATGGATTCCATTTGGTTGTAAAAGCACAAGAATGTCAAAGGAATCAATGAGAGAAGGCTGATCTCGAAGCAATTTCAATGATATTTTAGGAAGAGGTACTTGCTAGAAAGACATTATGATGACAAGATCAGAGAGTTCTATGAACTCAAGTTGGGATGACTATTCATGGATGATTATGTTAATATATTCATAGACTTATTAAGGTATGTGTGATGCATTGAGGATGATAAAGTGGAAATACAATGTTTTCTTAGTGGGTTTCCACAATCCTTTTAAGATTGTATTGAGTTTGACGAACCTAAGGAATTGGATGGAGCATGCGAAAATCTAAGTACTGCTATGAACAATCCAGGCACAAATTAGAGTCCCATGAGATTTTGAAGAATAATAAGAAGGCTTGATTTTAAATAAATGACTCAAATTATGATGATACAAGAATCGGAAAAGGAGCACCAAGTCCAAGTATCCAACTAAAAGTGTGAACCATTAGAACTATCCCACCCAAAGGGGAATTGATGAGGCCTTTACCACACCCCTTAATTTCTTCGAAACTATGGGGCCCTTCATGTGAATTTTGTTAATATTGATCCTCGAATTCTTTAATTTTCTTTATTTTGGACGATTTTCACTTAATCTTTTATTTCTGTTTTGACAGCTTCATTGCTTTTGTTTTGCTGCCAACTTTCCAACAATTCAAATTTTGCTTAATTCCATCACGTAGTTTGAAATATATAATTGATCAAAATTTGGTCATTTTTTATCACTTAGGCATTACAATATGTAAATGTACTAGTTTTATAAATTACATAAATTAAAATTAATTAAAATTTGTAATTATAATTAATTTAATTAATTCATCAATTTATACAAATTTTAATTAATTATTAACTTAATTAATAATGTAGATATAATTTACTTAATTAATGAATTTAGTTCACTAAATTAATTATCAATTTAATTAGTTTTTATATATCAATTTAAATATATAATAAATATAAATTAATTTAAATAAAATGTAAAAATAATTCAAAAATAATAATAAAACCACGTAACCGAGAGGTGACGTCACCCCGTGAGTTTCATCCCGGGGATATCATTTGGTGCCCAACGATGAAACTCCAATTCCAAGGGTGACGTGGGCTCACTCACATTTAAGATATGAAGGAGGCTTTGAGTCACGTAAAAGGGGGAGTGGGGAGAGGGCAGTTTAAATAATGGTGGAGGGAGGAGCCCACTTTCCACTCACCTCCATGGGCCTCTCCTTCACTCACGTCCATATAAATGCTCCCTCCCTTTCATTAAAACATTCGTTTAAACTATGACCACCACACGTACCCCTTTTTGTTTTAAATTTTGAAGTTTATATTATATTTTGATTGTTTGATTTTTTTTAATACATTAATGTATTAAAAAAAGTAAGAAAATATTACATGCCTAGAATTTTTATAAAAGAAGAGACTTCCATTAGTTTTGGTGACTCAATTTTGAGATACAATATCTCGAGTTTTACTACATGGAATCTAACTTTGATGAGAACAACGTGGCAGTATAAATTCAAGCAAATATATACATTCATTACTCCAAAAATTTATTAGAAGTCAAGACTGTGAATTTGATACCAAAATTGATTTTTTGAATTTGTTTTAGGGAAATTTGGTTTGTCATAACATTTTTGCTGTTAGAAATATAATATCTCGAGTTTTATTACATGAAATCTAACTCTGAAGAGAACAACATGGCAGTATAAATTCAAGCAAATATAGACATTCATTGCTCCAAAAATTTATTAGAAGTCAAGGCTATGAATTTGATACCAAAATTGATTTTTTGAGTCTGTTTTAGGGAAATTTGGTTTGTCATAACATTCTTGCTGTTAGCAATTCCTTTTAGATTGCTCATTTGCCAACAATTTTTCATTAGCAAAGAATGAAAAACATGGATTTACTTTAATTATTTTATTTTATTAAATTTTAATTTAGAATTTTGTTTTAACAATTTTGCATTTTGAGTTTTGTGCGTAAATCTGATTTGTTTTTAATTATGTTTTTAATGATTATTTTGTAGAATTGGTTGAAGGAGATCATTCCCAGGAGTCTCTGAGCAACATAATTGGAGCAACATAGAAGAAAATAAGTTTTCTATAACCTCAAATCTAACCAAAAATATTCACTCAATTGTCATGAAACATAATTCCATTTTAGAATTTAATTTGTAAAATTATAAATGGAAGCTCTGAAGAGGAGCAGAGAGTTCCAGTTCTCTGCAAAAAAGGGATTTTTACACTAATGCAGAAGACTGAGTTTTGTAGAAAATTGGCTATCTTTTGGACCATATCTAAGGAGATGTATTACAACTTCAGGAATTTCATGCTATCATGAAATATCTTGAAATTTATATACTCTCAATGGTTCAGATCATATATGCAACTCTTATACACTACTTTCAGAGTTAATGGTTGTCTGGTTGCCTTCATCTTCATTTAATTTTGATTCAACTTGTGTTCCAAATAAGTAATTATTGATTGTTTTAACACTATTGTTAATTCTGTATCAATGGATGCTTATTTAAAATTCATGTAAAGATATAATTGGTTAATTGTTAAATCAAAATTGAATATCAAATTTATACAAGCTTGTATGTGTTAGTTGTTAACGATTTACTAGTTTAATTTTGTAATTATTGTTATATTACAAGAACTACTTTTGTATTATGACATATATATTTTTTTGTCTTGAATGCAATCATGGTGATTTTTTTCCAAGGAAACTTTTTAAACTTTATTCAACCTAAAAATAAGGACACAATTACATTTCACATATTCGCAAGGGAAATACAGGCACATCAACCAAAAGACCTACCAACAAATAAGAGCTCAAGGCTTCCATATTAACATTCCTCGAAAAGCTAGAGATCCATAAAACATCTATAAAAAATTTACTACAAGTCGCCTAGATAGTCCCAAGAAATCCCAAAAACACCCTTCAGAAATCAAACCCTAAGACAATGACTAAGGAACAACTGAAAGGCCAAGCATGGCAATAAAAACCTAGAAAGGGAAACAAAGAAAAATTGAAACCCCAACAAAAGAAACATGGGCATAGGCTGTCCAAAGTACCAGATGAAAGGTAATATCCACAGTAGTGTCAGATCCTTTGCAAATGAAGAAGAGGATGTATGAATCTGGAGCCGCAAATGACAAAAAAAACTACCGCAAACCCACTCACTCAACTCCCAACTCCACAACATCAACAAAATGAAAGAAAAGAGGCTTAAATTTAGAGTTAAGATGACTAAGGATCCGCCTCAACCCCACTACCTCAACTCCCTTCTCAACATTGAGACGCCACTGGAAAAACGATGCAACATGCAGAAAATGACGAAGGGAAAAAGGCCGATCAACAGAAGGGATGCCCAAAACCTATAACCTGATACACGAACCAATGAGAGGCATCAACAACATCCTCGACAACAACAGACAACAAGCTAGATCGATGGAGGGCTACGACGTCATCGAATCAAAGTAGGAGAAACAAGGGCTATGGCAACAAGGATTTCCTGCCACTGATCCCTCCTTCATAACCCAAATTAAATCAAAATAACCAATTTTTTATTTGATTAATAATAGTCACCTGATTAATTCAATGCAATCATGGTGATTTGAATACAAGTAAAGTATATGTAATACAGGGATCTGGTAACTATTTACTAGATAAATGCATGTGCATGTCCACTTGAATAACTATAGGTATTAGAACTATTTCTCTGGCAAGTTAGCTTCATTTTAATTTGGGTACAAGCTAGTGCAAAATATATCTTCTTTATTTTGATTGGGAAGTGAGCTATGTATTTTCCTGATCGAGATACATTAGGATTTTCTTTTGCTTCCTGCATCCTATATTAATTTGCACTTGCATTTAGGAAACATTTGTAGAAGTCTCCTTTTGTAGGAGCAATTCCATTAGTTGGTTGAGTGAGCTCTTATGTTAGCTTAAGAATTTCTTTCTTGCAAGCTATCTGCAAGAGGGTAATTTTGGTACCTATTCTTGTTTATAATAATTAGAAACATCATAAATTAGCAAGGAGAGTGAGGGGTAACTGGACCCATTTTAACCAGTAGGAATTACCATCTCATATAGATGAGGGCCTAATTGGGGCCTTGACTAGATGATCTTCTCAATGTTAATTATAGTCAATTTTGGCTATCAACAAGAACTAAGCTAGTGGAACTAGTAAAGGAGAAGAGAAAATACCACAAGAAATGACCATTAAAATACCCATGGTGTGGAGAAGCACACCTAATATGAGATTTACCTCATAGTTAGAATGATTATAGGAAGGTTTACAATGTTAGAGAGGCTACCAATGTTATTGACATAACAAAAAATGTACCTAAAATATATCTAGCCGTTGAGAATTAATAGGCATACCACTAGGTACCAGTGGTGGAAATTGAAGGTATGCTTGCTAAAAAACCTGTTTTAAGTTTGAATGACTTTGGTTCTTACCTCAATTATAGTGCACCACAATTTGTTGAGGAAAGTGTTTTATAGGAAATAAAGCACATGAAGAAATGGTTGGTTCAATTTTCTACAAGGACTAAGAGAAAAGTCCTCAAAGAATGTTGGTTTAAGATGAGTGGGTTGCAAACACAAGAAACATTAAATGTGCTACCCCTATGGTTATATGATATGCTAATTGGTATGGATTGGTTTTCATCACATAAAGCTATATTGGATTGTTTTAGCAAAACCTTGGAGAGTGAAGATGAGGAAGGGAATAAAAGAGTCATACATGGCATACAAAATAGGTGTAAAATAACATATATTTTAACAATGCAACTAAAGTAATACTATGGGAATGGATGCCCACTATATTCCATACATGTGTTGCATTCAAAAAAAAAATCATGAGCTGAAAATTGAATATTATATAGTGCTATGGTAATAGAGCGACATGTCTCCAAACGAAATATCAGTATTACCTGCCAAATGAGATATTTACTTCTCAATGGAGTTCATGCTAAGAGTGGTGCCTATGTCCAAGATACCCTATAGGATGAGCACACCTAAATTGGTGGAGTCGAAGATATAATTAAAGGAGATGTTGGAAAAGGTAGATCAACCTAATGTGTCTTCGGGGGGAGCACCAACATTGTTTATCAAGAAGAAGGATGACATCCTCATGTTATGCATTGAATATATTAAACTGACCAAGATGACCATTGAGAAAAAATATCAATGACCTCTTCGATCAAAGAGGACAATCCACAATGCTTTCAAAGATATATTTTAGGTCTTGATATAATCAAGTTAGGATCACAAATGAGTGAATTAAAAGACTACATTAAGGACTAGGTATTGGCACTATGAGTTTGTAGTAATTACATCCTTTTAATGGTAAGGGACTAGCAAGTTTATTTTATTTTCATTGATGACATCCTTTTTTATTAAAATACCAAGAGAGATCATATAAAACAAATCAAGATAGTATTTCAAGTGTTAAGAGAACAATATTTTTATGATAAATAAAACTATGATTTATTTTTTAGGAAGATCCATTACTTGGGTCATGTGTTCTTAGAAGGAGTTATAGTTGACCCTAAGAAAATCAAGGCAAACATGGATTAACCTACACCTTGGAATGTGTCAAAATAAAGGTCATTCATGGCATTGGTTGGATACTATCAAAGGTTCATAAAGGTATTTTCAAATATTAGCCATCCAATCACTTTATAAGAAAATATGGAGTGAGATTTGTATGGTTAATGGAATCTGAATCAAGCTTTCAACAACTAAATCTTATATTGACTAATATGATCATATTGAACATTGGAGATATAGATAAATATTTTTTAGTTTGTACATATGCTTGAAATGAAAAACTCGATGGAGTTCTCATGTATAATGGTCATGGTGGTTACTTATAAATCCAAGAGGCCCAATTAACATGAAATAAAATATATTACCCATGAAATAGAGTTAGCAACCATCGTCCATGCTTTGAAGATGTGACAACACAACTTTCTTGGAAGAAATTTTATGTTGATGATAAACTATATCAGGTTGAAATACTTATTTGTTCAACCTCACCTTAATTTCAGAAATTCTAGGTGGAAAACTCTCATTAGTGAACTTTGTTTTGAAATATTACACATCAAAGGGAAAGACAACTGATTAATAGATGCACTTAGCATGAGTACTATGCAAACCACTAGTGTGAGTGAATCAAATATAAAGAATAAGGTCACGGATGCCCTACAAAATGATAAAAACTTTAAGTACATAAAGAATTCCCAAAGCAGGAGCCTAAGGGGAAATTTTTTGAATATTATCAGTTGATGGAGGATAATTTGTTGATGTAAAAGAACTAGTTGTACATACCATATTTTACATAATTAAAAAGGAATATAATGGATTCATTCTAGAAGATACTTAGGTCCTCCAAGTTAATAGAAAATGATAATAATGTTAATATGGATATATTATTGGTCTGGGATGAGGATAGAGATTGCAAATTACATTACCAAATTCCTAGATTGATGATAGTGTGTTAATAGGTTTAGGTCGAGGTCACTTGTATCAACGATCTTTCTACTAGTTTCCCATTTTTTACCCTTTTAAACCCACATTTTTTTCCCCATACAATCCTATTTTATGAATAATGGAGGAAAATCATCTTAAATGGATTTTTAAGGTAAATATATATCTAATATTTATTATATATGGTTTTTGAATACATTTAAAGAACTTAATCTTTATTAAGGCTACAAATGGGGGTTTAAGCAAGCCCTGTAACCCTTTTGGGTTCCTGCAACTAAGCTTGACATTGGATATTAATGTGTGCATCCCACATTTGAATTTATACTTTGGTTCCCCTAGGGTAAGCTTCAAGATACTTTCCCACCTACCAGATTAGATCTCTAATTCAGATTGAGTGCCTATTTTGTTAGCCACTTTAGTGGTCAACCCTAATGAGATGTGACCAAGATTGGGGGTGCTTCATTCATATTTATTTAGTATGGATGCTATTTCTTAACCCTAGTTTGACAATTCATTACACCATCATTCTAGATCTACATTTTTGTCATTGGATCTATTGGAGTTTACTCAAAATAGTCTTTCAGCTATGGGATATAACAATGTACTCTGTACTATGTTTATATAAAAATATATCTTCGACTCTTAGTCTCTTTAGCAAATAGTGGAAATAGAGACAATTTTTTTATTTTGTGACTGTAATACAACCTCACGTTGTGCCCACTAGGGTCACTCATGTTTTGATCCTTATGTGTTTTGGGTATCTCTTTACTAATAGATTTTTTTTGATGTTCTAGTTCTGCATTTTGTGTTAGATATTGGTTTGAGCTAAGTTTCATTCAGGGAAACACCACTGGTTAGCAAGGGCCCACCAACCCAATGATTGCCTCATCTTGCTAGTGTGCTTTCGATGAAAATCATGGTGCCTTGTTATAGTTTGTGAGTATATTCTATTTCATTACTTGAATTGTTTCATTTTCATAAGTGGATCAATTGTTTAACATTTAATGCATGAGTTTATTATTTGATGATAACTCTCTGCTATAAAAAATGTGTGGATTGCATAAGTAACGGTTGAATTTGGCTTATAGAATATAAATTTGGGTTATATTGGTTATGTTTCATATATATAGCACGTAGACCGTATTTATTGAAACTACACTCAACATAATAATTAATAATATGTTTTTTCATATATCCTATGCATAGATTTGTTGCGTAATGGTTGTAACATATCTGTATAACCTATATCTTATTGGTAGAATTCACATTCAATACAGAACACATGGTGATGCTTGGATTTATTATATACTGGATGTATGAAGGACTATGATATGTTTATACTTAATTTATATTATATAGTTCTAATCCCCATCATCTATATTTTGCATAAATGACATAGAGATTTTTGTTGTTATGATTAAACCCAATGCAACGATTAGAAATCTGTCTTGTGATCATTAAATGTGTGGTGGTTGAATTTGGTTCATATAGTATAGTCATGGTTCAGAGTGTTTGAGTTTTGAACACAATACAGAGCACATATAGAGTAACACTTTGTTCTATAATAGATTGAATGTATGCATGATTGTGTCTTGTTCAAATTTGACTTGCAACATGCAGTTCTAATACCTAGCACTTGTATTCTTATGTGAATGCCACAAAGGTTTATTTAATAATTATAATATTTAACATATGATATTTCCATATCTTGTATTTCAACTAGTTTATGACACACAATATGATTTGATGCACATGGAAGTCTTTTACATATGAATATAGGTTGATTTATTTTGATAAGCTACACAATTGTATTTTGGGTTTTTCTTTATGAGTCTGGTATTGGTAATGCTGCACATGGTTGGTGGTTTTTAGTCCTTTTTATGCCTTGATTCCTTTTACTCTATTCTAAATTGTTTTGACTTGCATGAGATCAATCAATGAAGGATTCTCTTAGAGCTTTGAAAACTTCAGTGACTATAGGAAGACACTCTTCCTCTAAGTGTGAAAGACTAAAGCCCTTGAGGGAAGGGTCCTACAATAAGAAACCAATGGTCCCAATAGCTTAGGATTTTCCATTAGATCAGTAAAATAATGATTATTTCATTGAAGGAACCTAAGTATAGGTAACTCTTTAGACGGGGATGCTAATAAAATATTATTGAGTGAGTTTTTCTTTATAACAACCTTGCAATAGGTACCCAGTTGATTATGATGTTGTTATAGTGTCCATTCCAATCTGATTATTATTAAGTACAAAGGTGAGACATGATAAAGGAAATATTTTGAGATAGCCTATAGGAACTTGACTATCCTTACAGAAGAAAATATTCCCAAGTTTGTTGTCCAAATACCAAACCATTGATGCATGATAAGATCCTTATTGTAGTAGTTGGGTAATAGATCCATCAATATCCATACCTCCACACATATTCTGTAGTTCCTATAAGCTTACACTCCCATATTGACAATTTATGTTGTGAATTTTCTTTCAATAAAATTACCCAACATTTTGGCACTGTTGCTGAGGAGGCACTTGAGAGATATGAACACTAGTAGTTTAATTTTTCTCATTGATTCCCAAAAATTTAAGAATTGGAATAGTGGGAAGGCAAGATGGGAGTAAAAACCCACATGACCACTTTGGTGAGTCCCACAATTCCTTGTAATGTTAGTAAAAACATGTTTCTTTATTTTATTTTGCAAGAGGAATTTTTGAGTTAACGAAGTGAAAAGACGACTTGTTAATGACAAGATCACAATAAAACTAGGAGCTCATGAGTGTGGTTTGATTTCTAATTTTGGAATGTTGTGTTTCCTTTTGTGAAGGTTTGTTTAACTTTATTTTAAGTTTGGTTCATGGAAAGGAAAAAGATTACTCATGTTAACAAAAAACTTGATGACGACATGGTCTTAGTAGCACGAAGACATCCAAGTACATGGAAAATCTTGTTTCGAAATTATGTTTTTAGAATAATTCATTTATTCCTTTAAGAAGTTTTTATTTGGGTGTTGTAAGAACCTCCCCTCCCCCTCCCCCCCCCCCCCAACCCCCCACCCACCCATGCACTAATCCATGTTCTAAACAAGAAATAATAACCAACAATTAAACACATAATAATGTTCAAGAATATATTGGAGAATTTTACTGCAAGAACTTTCTTGAATCCTAGCAACAGTTGGTGTCTCCGCCTCTACCTCTCAAGACGATAAAATATTGAAAATAATAAAGAAAATTTCTACCTCGCCAAAAGTGATAGAAGAACAAAATTTCCATGAACCACAACCATATCTATAAGTTTTCTTTGATCACCTTCACCAATCTATCGAGGAGACCAAAGAGTCATGGGATGAATTTGACAGAGAGTAACCATTGTAAATTGAGGTTAAGGAGTTTTGAACATTCCTATTTTGGGTTTTTCTTTATGAGTCTAGTATTGGTAATGTTGCACATGGTTGGTGGTTGTTAGTCCTTTTTATGCCTTGATTCCTTTTACTCTATTCTAAATTGTTTTGACTTTCATGAGATCAATCAATGAAGGATTCTCTTGGAGTTTTGAAAACTTCAGTGACTGTAGGAACACACTATTCCTATAAGTGTGAAAGACTATAACCCTTGAGGGAAGGGTCCTACAATAAGAAACCAGTGGTCCCAATAGCTTAGGATTTTCCATTAGATCAGTAACATAATGAACCTTTCATTGAAGGAACCTAAGTATAAGTAACTCTTTAGATGGGGATGTTAATTAAATATTATTGAGTGAGTTTTTCTTTATAACAACCTTGCAATAGCTACCTAGTTGATTATGATGTTGCTATATCTCAAAATATTTCCAATCTGGAAATATTTTGAGATATCCTATAGGAACTTGACTATCCTTACAGAAGAAACTATTCCCAATTTTTCTGTCCAAATACCAAACCATTGATGCATGATAGGATCCTTATTGTGGTAGTTGGGTAATAGATCCATCAATATCCATACCTACACATAGATTGTGTAGTTCCTATAAGCTTACACTCCCATGTTGACAATTTATGTTGTGAATTTTCTATCAATAAAATTACCCAACATTTTGGCACTGTTGCTGAGGAGGCACCTGAGAGATATGAACACTAGTAGTTTAATTTTTCTCATTGATTCCCAAAAATTTAAGAATTGGAATATTGGGAAGGCAAGATGGGAGTAAAAGCCAACATGACCACCTTGGTGAGTCCCACAAGTCCTTGTCGTGTTAGTAAAAACATGTTTCTTTCTTTTATTTTGCAAGAGGAAGTTTTGAGTTAACGAAGTGAAAAGACAACTTTTTAATGACAAGATCTCAATAAAACTAGGAGCTCATGAGTGTGGTTTGATTTCTAATTTTGAAATTGTGTGTTTCCTTTTGTGAAAGTTTGTTTAACTTTATTTTAAGTTTGGTTCATCGAAATGAAAAGGATTACTCATGTTATTAAACAACTTGATGACGACATGGTCTTAGTAGCACGAAGACGTCCAAGTACATGGAGAATATTGTTTTGAAATTATATTTTTAGCATAATTCATTTATTCCTTTAAGAATTTTTTATTTGGGTGTTGTAAGAAACCCCCCCCCCCCCCCCCCCCCCCCCCCAAACCACAACCATGCACTAATCCATGTTCTAAACAAGAATTAATAACCAACAGTTAAACACACAATAATGTTCAAGAATATATTGGAGAATTTTACAGCAAGAACTTTCTTAAATCCTAGCAACAGTTACTGTCTCCTCCTCTTCCTCTCAAGACGATAAAATCTTGAAAATAATAAAGAACATATCTACCTCGCCAAAAGTGATAGAAGAAAAAAATTTCCATGAGCCATAACCATATCTAGAATTCTTCTTTGATCACCTTCACCAATCTATTGAGGAGACCAAAGAGTCATGGCACGAATTTGACAGAGAGTAGCCATTGTAACTTGAGGTTGAAGAGTTTCGAACATTCCTATTCTGGGTTTTTCTTTATAAGTCTGGTATTGGTAATGCTACACATGGTTGGTGGTTTTTAGTCCTTTATGCCTTGATTCCTTTTACTCTATTCTAAATTGTTTTGACTTGCATGATATCAATCAATGAAGGATTCTCTTGGAGATTTGAAAACTTCGATGACTGTAGGAATACACTCTTCCTCTAAGTGTGAAAGACTAAAACCCTTGAGGGAAGGGTCCTACAATAATAAACTAGTGGTCCCAATAGCTTATGATTTTCCATTAGATCAATAAAATAATGAATCTTTCATTGAAGGAACCTAAGTAAAGGTAACTCCTTAGATGGGGATGCTAATAAAATATTATTGAGTGAGTTTTTCTTTATAATAACCTTGCAATAGGTTACCAGTTGATTATGATGTTGTTATAGTGTCCATTCCAATCTGATTATTATTAAGTACAAAGGCGAGACATGATAAAGTAAATATTTTGAGATAGCCTATAGGAACTTGACTATCCTTACAGAAGAAACTGTTCCTAGGTTTGTTGTCCAAATACCAAACCATTGATGCATGATATGATCCTTATTGTAGTATTTGGGTAATAGATCCATCAATATCCATACCTACACACATATTTTGTAGTTCTTATAAGCTTACACTCCCATATTGACAATTTATGTTGTGAATTTTCTTTCAATAAAATTACCCAACATTTTGGCACTGTTGCTGAGGAGGCACTTGAGAGATATGAACACTAGTTGTTTAATTTTTCTCATTGATTCCCAAAAATTTAAGAATTTGAATAGTGGGAAGGCAAGATGGGAGTAAAAAACCACATCACCACTTTGGTGAGTCCCACAAGTCCTTGTTGTGTTAGTAAAAACATGTTTCTTTCTTTTATTTTGCAAGAGGAATTTTTGAGTTAATGAGGTGAAAAGACAACTTGTTAATGACAAGATCTTAATAAAACTAGGAGCTCATGAGTGTGGTTTGATTTCTAATTTTGGAATGGTGAGTTTCCTTTTGTGAAGGTTTGTTTAACTTTATTTTAAGTTCGTTTCATGGAAAGGAAAAATATTACTAATTTTAACAAAAAACTTGATGACGACATGGTCTTAGTAGCACGAAGATATCCTAGTACATGGAAAATATTGTTTCGAAATTATATTTTTTGCATAATTCATTTATTACTTTAAGAATCTTTTATTTGGGTGTTGTAACAACACCCACCCCCAACCCCCCACCCCCCCATGCACTAATCCATGTTCTAAACAAGAATTAATAACCAACAATTAAACACACAATAATGTTCAAGAATATATTGGAGAATTTTACTGCAAGAACTTTCTTGAATCCCATAAATAGTTAGTGTCTCCACCTCTGCCTCTCAAGATGATAAAATATTGAAAATAATAAAGAACATTTCTACCTCGCCAAAAGTGATAGAAGAAAAAAATTTCCATGTGCCACAACCATATCTATAAGTCTTCTTTGATCACCTTCACCAATCTATCGAGGAGACCAAAGAGTCATGGGATGAATTTGACAGAGAGTAGCTATTGTAACTTGAGGTTGAGGAGTTTCAAACATTCCTATTTTGGGTTTTTCTTTATGAGTCTAGTATTGGTAATGCTGCACATGGTTGGTGGTTTTTATTCCTTTTTATGCCTTGATTCCTTTTACTCTATTCTAAATTTTTTTGACTTTCATGAGATCAATCAATGAAGGATTCTCTTGGAGCTTTGAAAATTTCAGTGACTGTAGGAACACACTCTTCCTCTAAGTTTGAAAGAATATAACCCTTGAGGGAAGGGTCCTACAATAAGAAACCAATGGCCCCAATAGCTTAGGATTTTCCATTAGATCAGTAAAATAATGAATCTTTCATTGAAGGAACCTAAGTATAGGTAACTCTTTAGATGGGGATGCTAATAAAATATTATTGAGTGAGTTTTTCTTTATAACAACCTGTAATAGGTACCCAGTTGATTATGATGTTGTTATAGTGTCCATTCCAATTTGATTATTATTAAGTACAAAGGTGAGACATGATAAAGGAAATATTTTTAGATAGCCTATAGGAACTTGACTATCCTTACAGAAGAAACTACTCCTAAGTTTGTTGTCCAAAAAACAAACCATTGATGCATGATATGATCCTTATTGTAGTAGTTGGGTAATAGATCCATCAATATCCATACCTACACACAGATTGTGTAGTTCTTATAAGCTTACACTCCCATATTGAAAATTTATGTTGTGAATTTTCTGTCAATAAAATTACCCAACATTTTGGCATTGTTGCTGAGGAGGCACTTGAGAGATATGAACACTAGTAGTTTAATTTTTCTCATTGATTCCCAAAAATTTAAGAATTGGAATAGTGGGAAGGCAAGATGGGAGTAAAAGCCCACATGACCACTTTGGTGAGTCCCAAAAGTCCCTGTCATGTTAGTAAAAACATGTTTCTTTCTTTTATTTTGCAAGAGGAAGTTTTGAGTTAACGAAGTGAAAAGACAAATTGTTAATGACAAGATCTCAATAAAACTAGGAGCTCATGATTGTGGTTTGATTTCTAATTTTGAAATTGTGTGTTTCTTTTTGTGAAAGTTTGTTTAACTTTATTTTAAGTTTGGTTCATGGAAAGGAAAAAGACTAATCATGTTAATAAACAACTTGATGACGACATGGTCTTAGTAGCATGAAGACGTCCAAGTACATGGAAAATCTTGTTTCGAAATTATATTTTTAGCATAATTCATTTATTCCTTTAAGAAGTTTTTAATTGGGTGTTGTAAGAAACCCCCCCACCCACCCACCCCCCCCATGCACTAATCCATATTCTAAACAAGAATTAATAACCAACAATTAAACACACAATAATGTTCAAGAATATATTGGATAATTTTACTGCAAAAACTTTCTTGAATCCTAACAAGAGTTAGTGTCTCCTCCTCTACCTCTCAAGATGATAAAATCTTGAAAATAATAAAGAACATATCTACCTCGCCAAAAGTGATAGAAGAAAAAAATTTCCATGAGCCACAACCATATCTAGAAGTCTTCTTTGATCACCTTCACAAATCTATTTAGGAGACCAAAGAGTCATGGCACGAATTTGACAGAGAGTAGCCATTGTAACTTGAGGTTGAGGAATTTCGAACATTCCTATTTTTGGTTTTTATTTATGAGTCTGGTATTGGTAATGCTACACATGGTTGGTGGTTTTTAGTCCTTTTTATGCCTTGATTCCTTTTACTCTATTCTAAATTGTTTTTAATTGCATGAGATTAATCAATGAATGATTCTCTTGGAGCTTTGAAAACTTTGGTGACTTTAGGAACACACTCTTCCTCTAAGTGTGAAAGACTAAAACCCTTGAGGGAAATGTCCTAAAATAAGAAACCAGTGGTCCCAATAGCTTATGATTTTCCATTAGATCAGTAAAATAATGAATCTTTCATTGAAGGAACCTAAGTATAGGTAACTCTTTAGATGGGGATGCTAATAAAATATTATTGAGTGAGTTTTTCTTTATAAAAACCTTGCAATAGGTACCCAGTTGATTATGATGTTGTTATAGTGTCCATTCCAATCTGATTATTATTAAGTACAAAGGCGAGACATGATAAAGGAAATATTTTGAGATAGCCTATAGGAACTTGACTATCCTTACAGAAGAAACTATTCGCAAGTTTGTTGTCCAAATACCAAACCATTGATGCATGATAGGATCCTTATTGTAGTAGTTGGGTAATAGATCCATCAATATCCATACCTCCACACATATTCTGTAGTTCCTATAAGCTTACACTCCCATATTAACAATTTATGTTGTGAATTTTCTGTCAATAAAATTACCTAACATTTTGGCACTGTTGTTGAGGAGGCACTTGAGAGATATGAACACTAGTAGTTTAATTTTTCTCATTGATTCCCAAAAATTTAAGAATTGGAATAGTGGGAAGGCAAGATGGGAGTAAAAACCCACATGACCACTTTGGTGAGTCCCACAAGTCCTTATCGTGTTAGTAAGAACATGTTTCTTTCTTTTATTTTGCAAGAGGAATTTTTGAGTTAACGAAGAGAAAAGACAACTTGTTAATGAAAAGATCTCAATAAAACTAGGAGCGCATGAGTGTGGTTTGATTTCTAATTTTGGAATGGTGTGTTTCCTTTTGTGAAAGTTTGTTTAACTTTATTTTAATTTTGGTTCATGGAAAGGAAAAAGATTACTCATGTTAACAAAGAACTTGATGACGACATGGTCTTAGTAGCATGAAGATGTCCAAGTACATGGAAAATCTTGTTTTGAAATTATATTTTTAGCATAATTCATTTATTCCTTTATGAAGTTTTTATTTGGGTGTTGTAAGAACCCCCACACCAACCCCCCCCACCCCCCACCCCGCCATGCACTAATCCATGTTCTAAACAAGAATTAATAACCAAAAATTAAACACACAATAATGTTCAAGAATATATTGGAGAATTTTACTGCAAGAACTTTCTTGAATCCTAGCAACAGTTAGTGTCTCTGCCTCTGCCTCTCAAGACGATAAAATCTTGAAAATAATAAAGAACATATCTACCTCACCAAAAGTGATAGAAGAACAAAATTTCCATGAGCCACAAGCATATCTAGAAGTCTTCTTTCATCACCTTCACCAATCTATCGAGGAGACCAAAGAGACATGGGACGAATTTGATAGAGAGTAGCCATTATAACTTGAGGTTGAGGAGTTTCAAACATTCCTATCATCAGAACCATCTTGCAATCAAGAGACCATCCATATGATATTGTAATATCTATATGGCCTTGGAGAGGAGAACATACAAAGTGGACATAATGAGAAAGATAACCAATAACATTCTTACTACAACAAATGTTCGTTTCATATGGTCATTAGATCAAGGCACCACTCTTTTCTTCAACAAATATTCTCATTGTAACATTTGAAGTAGTTGGTTTTTCATGCACTAGTATACATTGAAGTCTATTTTTTAAACCTAAGTATGATTACATTTACTATCTTGTTGCACACATGGCTTTGCTGGAAATATGCCTACACTTGAGGAAATATTTTCTTTCCACTAAATTAGAGTAGTGTATGGGAATAAATCAATAAAATAGTAAATATAAAAATAAGTCTAATCGTGAAAGACAAGACACTGACTTAGTTAGATAGGGAGTTTGTTGAAAAAATAGGTTACTAGTTGGAAAAGTCCTTAACAATATTTGCAACATGTTTTTGTTCCTCCACAAATCCTTCAAATTTTTGTATATCCTTGTGTTATTTGATGTAGGATGTATTAAGGTCCTTCTACTAACAGGTATTGACCCATCAACATCAACACATTATATGGGTTCAAGGCTAGAGAATTTTTTTGTACCTTGAGTCTTACATGCATCAATGGCAAGATATCCCGCTAACGACAGTGGGAATATAGCAATGTCCCTTGATTGTCACATCTTCCAGGTGAATCTACTTTAACATATATATTTGTCCCTATCAAGATGTAATAAGGTGCCTTGATGCTCATTTAAATCATTGGTGAGTCATATTGCATTGGCTAACAACATATAGTAATGGTCGATAATCCAATGATATATTTCCATGCTTGAATCCAACAATTCCATTCACATGGAAACAGTTTCACCATGGGTCTGGTTTCGATGATTTTTTATTTTATCATTCAAGTTAGAAACAATTTAAACCTTAATTATATTTATCAACAACCTTTCACCACTCTTTGCCTCAAAACCAACATAAAAACCAACCTTACATGATCAACCTTTATTGGTCCTCAACATCACATAGTCGAGAATCATCTTTCTTGGTCAACTTCACAATTTAGTTGTTGTCAAAATCACTAGTACAATAACAACCTTAAAATCATAAACAATTGACAGTGTATAACAGTGAAGGGAATCAAATCATCATACAAGGTTCATATTTCTATTAGTTTTCCAGTATTTTTCATTATGTACCCCTTAGATTTCTTTCAATACTGATAGTGGTTGAGTTCTCAAGGTATGAATCTACAATTTGTGCAAAGAAAACAATATTAACCTTGATATTTTCTTGGATCTTCAAGTTTTTACAATTCAGGTAGTTTTAGTTACAGGATCTCTATATTCATTACGATACTATCTGTGTGAATGTTTAATGGGCTAATTTGCGGATTTCAATTTTTTTAAATGTTAAAAGGATATGAGAAAGGATCTAGGTTCTCATCTTTTAAATTTTATTAAGGTCTTGTCAACAAAATAAACCTATTTTATTCAGAATTTGCAGAGTCAATGATCAAAGTCAACTTCTAGTCCACATTTCTTTTCACAACCAACACATCATCTTATTGGTCACAGAAATAAGGTTTGTTATTGCATGGTATCATGAAGTTTATCTGGTATGAAGATAACATGAGGTAAGACAATAATTTTATAATATTATTATGTGTGTTTGAGACTTATATAATATCGACAATATAAACCTTAATCCCATATTTATATATACATGTTTTTCCTCTATTTTATTATGCAGTAATTCAATCAAGTTGTTTGATCTTCATATAATGATGGTAACTCTCATATCATATGATCTCACTGTCATGGAATATTATTAGTTTTCATTCCTGTGAATTAACCGTGCCTCATTATCATTTGAATATTTTTTTGTCATATCATTTGTCGAGGAATCATTTCACCCTCAACTGACATTTTGTTTAATACATTGCCTCATTCCTTGTTTCAGATATCGTTCCATTGATTATTGTATATGTTTCTTTGTTACTTTCCATGTATATCACCTCATTCCCTCACATTGTCATTTTGTCTATTCTGAACATTGCCCTCATTCCCACCGTGCCTCGATATAACACTGATGGGAAATCTTGGACCTATGAAGAAAGAGCCATGGTTGCTAAAAGTTTTTTAGGGTTCTTTTGAGTTGAACATTGGTAAATAGATTTTATGGGTTGCGAGATGGATTCCATTCCTTAAGAAGTATCAGGGGCATGATGATGTCATTTCAATGACCTTTTCTTGTGGGTTTGAGGGAAATGTGTACAAGGTTGGTGATTTAGTCATGGCTATGAATGAGGACTATATAGTCCAAGCCACAAGGCTTCCTCAATAGGGTGATCACTGGTTTAAGAAAAAAAGGTGGAGCAAGGAGTTTTGGGCTGATTCCTGACTGCATCAGGGTTTAAAATGGTTTGGAAGAAATGGGTTTCACATTGACACATCATGGAAAAATGGAGAGATTTACTTTAAGTTCTACAAAATTTCAAGACCTATGAAGTTAGGTATGCCATTACCTTCTTGTATCATATTCATCTGTTATTTCATTTTGAAGCTAGTGAATTTGTTAATTTTCCTTACTTTTTTCACAAGAGTTTGGGATGCATGGCTAACGATGTTTAGAAGAGCCCTAGAAATTCTAAGCACCAATTGTATCATCATGACCTTATTTAAATATTGATTATAGAGGAATTGAGGAAAATAGAAGATATTTGGGAGTCCTTTGTAAAGAGAAATAAATTTTGTAGCCCCCTTAATATGTTTCAAGAGGCACCAAAAGATGTGTTTGATAGGGTAATTGAGAAATTTATTGATAGAAACCAAGAGAAGTTTGGAGGCAGTGATGCTCCAAAAATGCCTTGCATAAAGGACCCAAAGAAAACAACGATGTCAAAGCCATAAAATTTCAGTCCACTAAGAAGTATAACCATAATCATGGAAAAATACAAGTCACCTACATAAAAACATGCCATTCCTCCATCTTCCCTTAGACCTTGCATAACCCTTCCAAATTTTTTTGATGGTGTATCTCCCTAATTTGATCCATGTCCATCATCCCTCCTTGTTCAATGAATCATTCAATCTCTCCTGTTGAACCCTTAGTTAAACTGAGAGGGGGGGGTGAATATGTTTAACACATTCATGGACTTTTAAAATTTTTTCATGAAAACTTATTTACACCTTCATTTCGTGTTCAACTTAATATGTGAGTAATCTTAGAATGTGAGCAGCAAGCATTAATATAATGTAACAACAGACTTAATAAGAGAGCAGCAAGTATTAAGCAGATGATATAAACCAAGTCAATAGATAAACATCATGCACATAGACACCAGATATAAGTGAAAACCCATAAAGGGAGAAAACCACATCTTATTATTGTTGTGATGCAAAGGCAAGCTCCAACTCCCTCTCACCACTAATTTTCTGTAGGCACCAATCTACAGGAGGCTCCTACCTCAATTCTGCAAGCTACAAATTGCAAGGAAGCTCCAATTCCCATCAATTTTCTACAGGCACCAACCTACAGGAGGCTCCTACCTCAGTCAGCTACAACTGACATCTATCAAGCTAAAACTTGATAGGGAAGCTCCAACTTCCTTACTCTTTCAAAAGAAAAATACTTGCTGATTTACCTTGGATATCAGCTTTGTTCTGTACCTTCTCTTCTGCTGTCCATCAGTCCTCATATCTGCCCTGCATCATCTCATCATCTTCTCGGATTCTCTATCATCTCCTCCTTCTCCTCTGCCTTACTGCTTCATTTCTGCATTCTCTTCCCTCACTCTCTAACCTCTCTACGCATATCAAGGTGATATCATTTATAGGGATTTCTTTATGACTGTTAGCATTCCTTAGGGAATTTGAAATGGAGAGTCGTGCCTCTTTGCCTTCTGCCTTCTCATTTCTTTTACCTCCTCATTCAAAAATTATAACAATATGCATTAATTTCAGTCTTACAGTGGGAGTTTTGTTTTCCTCTGGAGACTTTCCAATGCATCACAAACAATATAAAATCAATTACAACATTTACATTCTCATTTTCAGTTACGTATATAAATTTCACTCAGTCCTCTTTCTGGCCTTTGGCTTTGCTGGTTTTGTCTTTTCTGCTGTTGTTAAGAAACTGTTTTGCATACCTCTGCTGTTCACTGCCTTTGTCAGCTTCTGTACCCTCTCCTGCTTTCTGTGCATGTATACTTGTCAAAATCATTCCTGTGCATATTCCTGTTCACTGTGTATGTATACCTGTCGAGCCCACATTTTCACTTTCCTGTGCATATAAATGCATCCCACATTTTCACTCAAATAATTTTCAAACAATCTGGGAAATTTTGATAACATGCGGAAAATTTTATTTTACTGTAGTAACCCCATGGTTTGGACCATATGATGGTTCATAATAGAACGCACATGGTTTAAACTTAGACCTTTATTAAATCCAACATCCAACAGTCTTCTGGCCCACACAAATCAATTCTAAACGGAAATGCACTCAAATGCCTCCACTGTCCCGAAGGAAATTTCACATATCTGTTTCAACAAGATTCGGCTTTGATTTACACACAGACCCAACGTACTAATGGTATCGGCTTCCATATTTCAAATTCAAGCTTATGTTTATTTTAATGTGAACCATATGAGCTTTATTATGGTGCGAACCAATGTTTACATTGATGCGAAGTTCTTTTTACCCGAATCCTATTGAACCTTCCACAATACTTTATGATTAAAAACCATAGACTTTTCTTAATCCCCCGATGCGATGTATTACTTCTGAACACTTCCGAATGCGATTGATGTGTTTGTTCCGATGCGATTGTTGTCTTTATGAAAGACCCGATGCGATAATCGCAATCGCAGCCTTCAATAGAATGCTTTGTTGTTCTGATTTTTCCGATGTGATTAATCACTGTTCACTTCACTGCGCCGATGCGACGAATCACTCCGATGCGCTTTAAGTCGGAATTCAAACAAATTTGAGATTCTCATGTATAATGAATCAGGTCCGGAACTCAATTGCAATCGGAACTTTTGTTAAATGTTCCGCTGCCAAGTTTCTTCGATGCGATTCGTGAGGGTCCCACAAAAGTTAATAAACTCTTCTGTCCATTTGGTTTATTATAATGATCCATGTCTTGGAATATAAACTTCGAATTTGATTAAAATATCAGTTATCACCATATATTAGATTTCGGGCCCACGGCATATTATAGACGTACCTTCTCCCTTGTTTTGAATTAACCCAAGTGTTATGTAAACCATCGATAAACCATCGTTCCGCTATATAAACCTTCGTTCCGCTATATAAACCTTTGGATTTCCTTTAACCCAAAGTAATTCTTCAATCCATACCTTTAATACTCGTGGGTCCCAGTAATAGTCCACAATACAAGGACTCTTAGTCCTACTGCCAGCATTTTATTAACATAACCTGTCGACCTTGATACAAACCATCTCAACTTAATATTTAATCTCACAACATGTTCTAATCATCTATAGTAGCAACACTCTAACTTTACGCCCGAGTTTCAATACTTTGAACTATATTAAGACACCAACTATATAAATTCACTTACGTCCACAGCTTTCGATTCTATATAAGAGATATCAATCATCTCCAATAGATAGCAAACCCCGTTCATTTTATTATGAACCTTATAATAAAACCCATGTATTTAACTCATATGGGAGCACTCTACCATGTATTCAAATCCACGCAGAATAACTCAACCTACATTCAGCCCATTACTTAATTTCAACCTTGAAATTTGTTTAATGCAGCAATAACTATAGCTTGTTCGCCTCATATTAAACAATATATATCTGTCTATATATATATATATATGTTCATTGACCATTTAATCAATGAATTAACAATGATTAAAACCCAACCATGATGCGAAAGTTCAACTGGGGCCCAGCACCATAAAGCACCCTTCTCATCCGACGGTGGGAAACTTATCGTGTCGTCTTGGATGATCCGACGACAATAAACAAATATCGTGCAATTTAAGCGTGCAAGGGTTAACTCTCCAATTTTACGCAACATGAGTGGTTTCTGGAAACCTCTTATGGACACGTGTCTCTCGGTCAATGATATCATGTTATTTTCATGAAAACAACTTTCCACCTTAGGCGCTGTGCGATACTGTCGGGTTTTCCCACTCAACCCACCTTTACTGTTTGTCTCCTGGTTCCACTCGATTTTTGGCACAAGGTTCCGTTCCTCTTCAACGTCTTATTTCAAAGGATTTCCGCCTTTTCCTTCATTTATCCTTCCTTCACCCGATTCCATTGAAAGGTGAACCATCGCCAATTCTTCATGACCATACCCAATTGTAATTAACCCTTTGTATTAAAACGCAATGTCGCCTTGACTCTACTTCATTAGTAGGTTCCCTCTGCACTGTTTTCAATGTCGCTCTCTCTGGGTGGGTTTGCTTCTACGCAAGGTTAAAACCCCATATGATGACTCACACACTAAAGCGAACCCTTCATCATACACACCCTCGCTACAGAGTTCCTTGACAGCTTTCGTCTATCTATCAATGGCTTGAACTCACAGATTCGTATCTATGAATTCTTACACCTCAAATGTAACATTGATAGACCCTCGACTCCTTCAATGACATATAGGATACAATTAAATCACAATGCGTACACAGTTCTCGGGGATTCAACTACGCCCACCCAGGAACTAATTAACCAATAGCTACATAACTCTGGACAACTTCATTCATACATATATAAGTGAAAAAATTACCAAACTTCTTGTCTGTGCTACTTATGCACTCTCTCACAGAACTTGGAGCATTCCTTGCTCACACAGTTCACACATCAATTCTTAATACAGGGGTTGACCATAATGCAACTAATTGAAGTCACATTTCTAACCTTTTCAAAATCCAAGAATCCAATGGATTCTCTGCTTCTTTGCTATCCTCTGCTCCTTGACTGAATAGCTCTCTGCTTCTTTGCTATCCTCTGCTCCTTGACTGATGTTGCTGCTTACTTCTCTTTTCGCTGCCTCTGCTACCTCTCTTTTTGCTTCTCTGCTCCTTGACTGATGCTTCAAGTGCTCCTCCTTTGTCATCTCCTTTTCCATCAATGGCAACACTTCCAACATCTCCATCTTCATATGAACCCGACATTTCACCTCGCCTCATTATCCTAGTGTACTTCCATATGTGTGCAAGTTTTTCTCCTCAGGCCAAACTATCACAAACCCTAAATTTTCTTAGAATGAGGAATCAATAGCCTCCCTTCCTAAAATTTTGAAAATAAAGAAGACATCATTCAAAACTATTGTTATTGGTGACTTTATCGATCTACCAGTTCAAGACTTTGATTATGCTATCGATTTTCATGAATATTATAACCTCGCCATGTCCTCGACTATACTAGGTGAACCGCCACCTCAAAAATTAGGGAATAAATATAGGAGGATTGAAAAAATGAAATAAAAAGTTGAAGAATTTAGAGTTATCGAGGGGCATGCCAAGAATGGAAACATTGTTCTAAAATATAGAAATGAAGAGCTAATGAAGGAGATCGAAGATTTATCTAAGGAAAGTAAGAAACATTAGATGTTATCCAAAAAGTGGTATAGACATAATTTCTATTTTTAGATATGAAACATGAATCTATGAAAGAAACTTAAGGGTGCACAAAAATAATGTGGGGCTAATTCCAATATTAACATCAATGGTCATTGAGGTGATAGCCACTTCAATTTTGAATTTTCTTGTACAGGAAGCACCCAATGGTAAAATTAAATCTATCAAATATGGCTCCTTTCTGTGTGAGGATACAACAAGCCTTTGGGTTAGGTGATATGTTGAGGCCTAGGATTGACGATATTTTTTCTATCAATTTCCCATTTTGACCCTTTTAAGCACTCATTTTTGTCCCTGTATAATCGTGTTTTATGCATAATGAAGGAAAATTGTGTTAATTAGCAATTTCAAGGTAAATATTTATCTAATGTTGATTATCTATGGTTTTTGAATACCTTTAAAAATAATAATATTTATTAAGGCTACTAATGAAGGTTTGAGAAAGTATTGTAACCAGTTGGGGTTCCTACAACCAGGGTCCACGTTGGATATGAATGTGCACCTCCCACATTTGAATGTACACTTGTGTTACCTCGTGGTTAGCTTTGAGGTTGTTATCACACTCAAAATTTTCAAAATTTTTTTTGATAAGGTCACCATAGGTTTCATGTTATGTCATGTTGGGTCAAGTCTTTGATGAAGAATTTACCAAATCATGCTTATCTTATGTCAAAAAACCACCATGAGTCATGTGATGTCAGTCAACTACACTCCATGTCTTTTTGTTTTCACACCCATGCCTTCAAAATTACAAAAAACAGCCACTAGCCAGTTTTACACATTTTCGTAGTGAATTCAGTGTAAAATAGGCATATTTCGCTATGAAACTCGCTAATAATTTCATAGCGAATATGAGGATTTCTCCATTTTTTACTTTTGAGCAGTTAACTTCAAGGGCCAGTTCTGGGATAATATAGAAGTATTTTAAGAAAGTGAGAGATTTTATTTTCAAGGAAATATCAAATAAAAATGACTTCTTTCACTTTTATCAAAGGTGATACAAATTGGGAGATACAGGGATGTCTTTTAGCCCTATTTTCAGAAAACATAATTTTTCAGTTTTATACATGTTTTTCAAATGCAAATTATGGATAGCTGGAGATGGTATTTAAAAAAAAAAGAGGTTTTTCTTCAAGAAATTTTGATATAAAACAACCTCCTCTAGTTTTACAAAATATATTAAGAATTCGGAAATATAAGTTCATTTCTAAACTGAAAATTCTGTCTTTTTTAGGGGTTTTCATAGCATGCTTCAGGCTTGAAGCCAGAAAAATGCTTTGAAAATTCCTGTAGGTGCTATTTTTCTTTAAAATCCAGTTTTGGCATGTTTTATGAGGGGATATTGATGGTTGCAAGGTGTCATGACATAATTAAGGTGTTGGAACAACAATAAGTCAAGAATATTTATGGAAAAGCCATTTTTCTCACGCTACTAAAACTCACTATAAAAAATTATGTACATGACTGTTTTAGCAGTCAACTTCAAGTTTGATTTCAGACCAAATGAGAAAAAAATTGGACATATGAAAGACAATTTTCTTCAAAACAAGTCCATCTACAAAAACCTCTCTCAGTTTCTGCAAAGCCATCAGGGTCTGGAAATTATACATGCATCTTTGAAGCCTTATTTTCAGAATTTTCACCAACCAGATTTGGGAAAAATTTGTAAAAAATCGAATTGGAGTAGGTCTAGCTCAACATCCACATGGCATAAAGACACATCAGCACTCTAGTACACTCATAAAATTAGTTGGTCATAGTTTATAAGGGTTATTAAATTGTTTGGTTGAACTATTAATGAAAGAAGAGTCTTTTTTGTATTCAAACTCTGCAAAACAAAAATATCCCTAGGAAGTCTCCAAGTGATAGAATCATGTTTGAAATAGGTCTCTGAGGTGGGAATTTGAGGTAGGAAGGTGGCATATCATTTGGATGAGTCCTCACTCTATAATGGAAATAGTTTTAGAGTTAGATGAGGTTGGGAGATGGTGACTTGACACTACTACTATTGTAATTTCTGATATCAGTAATATAAATAGACTTTGTTTCTGATTTACCTGAGATTCTTCGAATGATTCAATGAGCTTATGTTTTATTTCTCTCTTTGTATTACTTACGGTATCTTGAGGTTGAATTACTCAGAATTCATGTCACAAATGCTCTGACTTCCTTTTAACATTGAGCTACTGAATATTTTTGTGTGTTATTATTGTCCTTCCATTGAAACAATAAAAGCCTCAGCTTCCACAAGTAGATTAATTTGTCACTCAATTCCTTCTTACTAACTCCACGAGCCCAATGGTAGTGAAATCTATCCCATTTTTCACCTACAATCAAATACATTAAGATACTCACAGAGTTAGCCATCTTATTTAAGACCTAATTGAGCAAATCATTAGATAAATTGAGAGAGCCCTCTCAGACTGGAGAGGATAATTTCTAGTTGCAAGTGGTTTGAAAGAGTTACTCCAAGTTGACCATTGAAGCAGCCCAACAGGACTCAATTTTGTGATAACATTTTGGCGCCGTTGCGGGGGACCGAAGGTGTAAAATTTTCCCTAGGAAGAACGACAAAGTTTCAGTTCTAAGGTATGAGAGTAGCAGACACTTAGACACATATTGGCTGTATTTCTACTCTGGCGACTCCACACATCAAATAATCAATTGGAAGCTGACTCCACTACTTGAGGATCAGTAGCTTGATGAAGTTCCAATATGAGTTCCTGTTATGCAGGTAAATCCTCTTTGCGGACAGAGATGATCCCTCTAGCCCTAGAGTGGGTCTAGAAACAAAGAGACATGCTAGAGTGTTGATTCCTAATTGTTGAAAGAAAGAGGACACGATAGATTAACCTACCTGGAGTCCAACGCTTTCATTGTTGTTGTGGTGGTGGTGGCCTCTTGCTCCTGTCTTGGCAAGTCACGATCCTTTCGCAGTCATGCTCAGATACCTACACATAGAACAAAAACAAGAACAACATACAACATAATAATTTCACTCATAACTACTAGCCATTCAAAGAGGGCTAAGCATATTACATTAAACATTTAACATAGTACAAAATGGGAACTAACAATAGTCACGTGTATGTATTGATAGAAGGAAGAGTTACAACCAATGCTTTGACGTCACAGTCTCCTCCAGCGGGGTCTAGTCGGAGCGCATCTCAGATGCTCGTTAGGGATCGGATGATATAAACGCATGGAATCAAGCTCTCTCGAAAGACATGTATTCAATCTCTCTCAATGTAATTCCTTCTTATTCTATCTCTTCAGTATTTCTCCAAGTTCAACTCTTCAACTATTCAACTAGTTTGTGCAAAGAGAGATAACTTCCTTTTATAGAGGAAAAGGAGGAGGTTAGGATCCCAAAAAATGTGGGAGGGAGGCCTATCCTTTAGGGAGTTCCCATAAGAGATGGAAACCATAAACTAAAGAATGGAGTCAGTGGTTTTTTCAGTTCAACCACTCCAAATGACTCATCCTTGAGGTGGTTGGAGTGGAATCTCTACCTCTATTTTTAAAAAGCATTCCATAAATAGCTTAGCGTGGGTGGAAAACTAGGACAGAGCACCATTTGGAGCGAGGCCCGGTGTTAATCTTCCTCTTCGGTGCAAGGGCATAATTGACTACCTGCGCCAAGGAAAAAACAAGAGCTTTTGAGTCTCTGTTCAGGGAATTTTCAACAAATGGAATATTACTCTCATGTAAAGGGATATAATGATGGTATTAGCAAGGCATGACACTGCTTATTGATCACAGAAATGACCCTCCAATGGGCGAGATGGAGATTGAAGGGACAGTGACAAAATGCTGTGTAACAGATGCCCCCTAAAGCATGAGGTCGGAGGGAGAGGGAGGGGCAAAATTCTTTATGAGAACGCGTTTGAACCAAACACCGCTGTTGGAAAACCTGCAATCACGAATACAACTGATATCTTGGATACATGAACATGTGGTATGGACGCAACCATCCATAATAGAGTATATAAAAACTGAGATCCAAGGTATGGACACAGACATCCAGTAGTAAGGATCAACAAATAGACTCAGGTATGGTTGCAACCATCCAATCAAAAGAGTCATGTAATAAGTCATGATAATCCACCAAAATCTGCAACTTGGATTTTATCAGACAAATCCAGGGTCTTGCGCTCCATCTCAACCCGAAAAAGTTCAAATTCAAGCATGCTAATATATGAGCTGAAGTCGAACATGAAAGAAAATCACCTGATTACTAGCTAATGATGAAATTTGTTAACAAGCACAAGAGAAACCGACAATAATGAAAATGGCTCTCAAGGTACAACCGGTACAATCCACGGAATGTGAACAGTGATCTGGCATTAAAAATCCATGGAATCACTCGATCGAAGGCCAATGATGTGAACCCCGTGTCAAATGCGAAGAACCTTCCATTGAGGCATGCAGGCTCCAAGGTACCAGAAAGGAGTCTTTAGATCAAATTCCTGGATAATGAGCTGAAGTCGACAGGAAGTGACCTGATCAAAGGTGGGCCATAATGTTTCCCACATCATTGATATGTGATAGAGAAACATGATAATAGTGAATCACGACCAATCTAGAATCAGAGGGAGGTTGAAAATTGCAGAGGCCAACTTCTCTTGAACATATTAGCAGCGCGACACTGGATTTGGCAGTATTTGACATCAAAGGATATGAGTTCATGATGACATGGAAAAGAGCAGATGAGAGGTCAAAAGAGATTACCCAAACTTATAAAGGCAAAAATGACGAAATGAGATGTCCCCAACCTGACACGAATGCAGACAAGTTCCATGTTCAAGAGCGACATACTGCCAACATAACTAAAACTTGGTTCCATTTTCCCCCACCATTTCTGGTGAGTACCCAAATTATTTTTTAAAAACAAGCTTGAAGGGGATAACATATGCTTGTTCTTTAAGTTTTTCCTTTCAACAAATCCATCCTAGTACATTTTACAAGCCCTAGGAAGGAGTAACTTGAGTAAATTCATGGTGACGAAATCCGATGTCATCAGGGTTTAACGAGTCTGACAAAGGGAGAACTCGACATCTTTTCATGTTTAGAGAGTTTGAAAAGAAGGCAGAAAAGAAAACTCCATCATGGCCATTTTTGTAAACAGTCTCTCAGATCTGAAAAGGTAGAAAACAATATATGAAAGAACCTCTTAGTTGCGATAGGCTAAGTGTTTGGTCTCAATCTAGTCTCCTAAATTGAGCTCATTTAATTGTCAACCAGGGTTGGTAAACTGCTGAAGTGAAGTGTACTGTATGTACCTAGGTGTTTGTTTCTTAATGCGTTGTGTGTAGTATTTTATGGTGTTTTTGGTCTTTTGTGATGATTTCTGATGTTTTTGATCTTTTGGTGGTTTTATGTTCACAAGGAAAATGACTAGAAAGCTAATGGAAGGAAGCTAATGATTAAAAATAGGGTGAAACCTAATTGGTTGATGTCAAATGGTAAATGAAAATGCAATACTAAAAACAGAATTAAATCTAAACTATGAATAAGCAAAAACAAAGCTTGATAATGACTTTTAAGAAAATGATTCAAAACACAAACTAAACTTGTCAAATTCTTTCATCAAAGGAATTTGAGAGAGAGCTTGAAACATGGTCAACTAAGCATGCAAATCTTCCTAACTAAACAGTTTAAACAACTAACTTATAATGATGCAACATTTTGTCCTTGATTAGAGATTTTTTGAAGTATGTTTGGAGTAAAACATTGATACCATCATAAGATCTTCTACTCTAAATCTAGTTCTTAACTCTATTCTGCAACTCAGTTTTATAGCACTACACTTCTCTCAAAGGTTATAGATTTTTGAAATAGTATTTTGAGGAAATGTTTGTTTGTGAGATGATAAGGATGTTGCGGAAGTACTTCAGGCCTTAAAATGATATTGTCTTCTGTTCATATGTTTATGTATCAATTATAGATTTTAGAACAAGAAGAGGTTTGTGAATAATGAAGGCTGTTTTGTTAAGTTTAACAACTGAAGTAATCTAATATGCAGTGAATGGCAACTGAATATGGAGTGCAAATGCAATGAGTTGAACTACAACTGAACCTAAAATGTCACTAGCCTAAAACAGTGTTAAACTACAAGTCATTATCAAACTTAAAACAAAATAACTGAGCATGAATTAAGTGCAATTAAACTCTGGAGTATCCTATCTAAGCTATCATGCATTATTCTATGGAATTATACAGTCTGTTTGTCCATCATGATTGGTATTTTGGAAGAGTTCCTTCTTTTGGAAGAGTTTTTTAGAACAATCCTGACTGTGTAATTGAGTGCAAATGCAAACATAAAGACTGAAAGCAATGAAAAACTAAGATATCATAGCCATCTCCTACCCATCATTATGATATTTTTGACAAGCGTTTAAGAGCAAGAACAACTATGGTACTTAGTGAAAACATACAACTAAAACGTTCAAGATCACAATCATGCTTAAGATAGTATAAATATTTCTTGGAAGAATTTCTTCTTGTGGAAGAGTGCTTATCATAAGTATAACTGTGATGGTGAATAAAAGAGACTACAATTAAACCCTACAATACTATAGCCATTCCCCATTCATCATTATAATCTTTTGGAAGAGCTTCTTCTTTTGGAAGAGTTTTTAGAATGAGTATAACCACAGTAGCTAATGAAAACAACTACTAATTCAAATTCAAAAACGTAAAGGCAGCTAGAATACTTATCTAAATTACGCAAATAAATCCGTGCAAGAGGCAAGGGCCCTCTACCACCTGACGGAATCTAACTCCAAATCAAATCAACGCTTTCAAAACAACACTGTCTGCTTCATTAAAAGTGAAATAACTTGAACAGAGCACTCTGCGTCTTCAGAAATGTAGCACAGAATCTAAGAAAAATCTAGAACAAAATCTAGCCTAGATCTCGGTTTTCCAAGTGTTTATATAACAAATGTACATAACAAGACTTGCAAAAAATTCAGGATCATTGTCTTTCCTTATCGAATTCACATTAGGACTCTTGAAGTGGCTACGTAAAAAAGGAAAAAGACATCTGGACTGAGACAGTCCTAATAGAAGTCTGCCTTCTTAAATGTGTTCCCACGTTCCAAAACCATACCCAGAATTCGTTTCTTCCTTCATGGTGAGCAATGAACCATGTAGACATGACGTGGAATATGCCCATATGCGGTTTTTCTTGAGAGGCCACCTGGAACATACTCAAACGTGAAGACAGCTGCAAAATCGCCGATTAGCTACGGAATGTATGCATTCTGCAGCTAGTTCCGGTCAAAAAGCTTTACAATGGAAAAAATCACAAAACTTAGCAAGTCAGTCATGTGAATCATTCTAAAAGTAATTTTAACTAAATTCATTGATCAATTGGGTCTAGGATAGCAATGGACAAAGGAAAATGAGGTAAAGTAAGATGAAAGAAAGCACAATTTTGAGGCTCAACACTAAGGTATTCATTTTTCGTAAATAATCTATCCCAGCCCAAAAAAGGGGTAAACGTATACTGGTTAGATATCACTTCACAACCATTTAACAAGTTCGAAATGACAAGAGTCTCAGAAATCTTTTTAATTTTAGAGAGTCAAAAAGAGCTGAAAGATGGCTCCACTAGTGACCTTTTCGTATTTTTACCAAGTCTGAAAAAGTATAAAATTTAACTCGTTACTCCATCATTATGTCTTGAAAACCTGTTGTTGCACAAGAGACACATGTAAAACCCATTTCTCGAAGATAATATAATAAAATAATCCAAAAAAATGTCTTAAAACCTAACTAGGGTTGTAAAAAGTTCAAAAATGGTAAAAATAATTACTTTTCACTTTTTACCTCTTGTGGAGCAATATTTACCCATTTTACAGTGTGATTTTGCGGCAACGATAGCAGACAATCACGCAAACCAATCTCAAATCCGTCAGTTCCAAGTAAGAGCCGAGATCTCTCCCTTGATTTTAAGTCATTTCTTACTACCTGCAACTTCCTATTTAAAATTTTGGGGGAGGAAATGTGAATATTAGGGCACGACGGTTGGCACAAGTTTTGGGCATGGAATTGCGCCAACCGCCCAATTTTCTGCACTAGGGCGCGCCCATTGGCGCGATTATTTGGGAAATAGTCGCACCAACGACGCAAACCATTTTTTGTGCAAAATGAAAGTCAAATACCCCAATCATTTACAAATTCAAGCTTCAAAAATGGCTTATACTATTCATATGAATGTGTTTGCAGGTAGAAAGCGGCAAAATGGTGATCGAATGGAAAGAACGGGAACACAGCGAAGAGGACGAGCTTGCCATGGGGAATGAGAGATGCATGGAAGCTCTTAGAGACTGTGGACTGAAGTTCTTCTTGAAACTATGTCTTTGTGCTCAACCAGAGCTGCTACAATATTTGATCATCATATGGGATGAGGATTAGGAAAAGTTTATCCTTCGAGATCAGGAACTTGAGATTGATGTTTCTGACTTCTACTTTATCATAGGATTGTCGTGGAGGGGAGCAGCACCAATCCTAACCGATACCCAACCTTGCATGGAGAGTTTCTCCATGGTAATGGATAGGGTATGTCGAGGGGCACAGAAGGGAATATGAAGTGGGAAAGTTGATATCCAAACTATCCCAGACTTAGCACTAAAAGTAGTGCTACATACCATCACACGAGCTATGGGATCGCAAGCACCGCATGAAACAACAAAAACACAGTTTCTTATTGCTGTAGACTACTTGAAATCGACCATCTACAACTGGGTAGAGGTCGTGACAATAAACATGAAACGCCAGCTAAAAAAATGCAAGAAGGTCAAATTGAGGAAATTTGGTTATGGTTTGTTGTGTAACCAGCTCCAAAAATAGAAGAAAAGAGATGTAAACGCCTTAGAAATGAGCCACTTCGAGGGGGAAACCTCTAATACATTACATAAATGAACAATTCTTGGATGATACAATTCACAAAACCTCCTTTCTATATATAGGAGTCCATGGGGCCATAATGTAATCCTAGTGGGCCACAATGTAATCCTAGCCGACCTAACAATAATAATTTAAGGGCACAATAATAACAAAATGGGGGTTACAAGGGTACAATAATAACAATAAGGGGGTTACACTAACAATAATAAGGGACTATACTAGTGATATAGGAACCTAACATGCCCCTCTCCTTCAAAAAAAGTGTTGTCCTCAACACTTGAGTAGCTCCAGGTGCTTCTGTATAAAATTCTCATCCTCCCATGTAGAATCTTCAGTGGGTAAGTTCTTCCACTTGATGAGATACTTTGAAATTGATCGATTCCGTAGTTGTCGAGTTCTTTTTTCCATGACTGCTTCAGGTTCCAATATGATTTTCCCTTCCCCATAAAGTTCTGGAAATACTGTTTGAACTGGAAGATCTTCACCTATAACCTTCTTTAAGCATGAAACATGGAAAACTGGATGTACTCGCGAAGAAGCAGGAAGCTCCAATTTGTATGCCATAGTACCAATCTTTTGCAACACCTTGTAAGGACTATAGTACTTTGGCGATAATTTATTATCCTTCTTTGCTTGCTTGAGGGACATTTGTTTGTATGGTTGTAGCCGTAAAAATACCCAATCTCCTACATCAAAACTTCTCTCGCTACGATGTTGATCGGCCTGTTGTTTCATTCGATTTTGTGCCAAATTCAGGTTATCCTTTAAGAGTTGGAGAACTTCTTGCTGATGCTCGATGTGATCTTCCACTTCTTGAACCTTCGAATTTTCCCTTAAAGATGATGTGATGGATGGTGGATGATATCCATAAAGTGCCATAAATGGGGTCATTTTTGCCGCAGTATGGAAGGAAGTGTTATACCACCATTCAGCAAGAGGTAACCACTTGACCCATTGTGTTTGTTTATCAGATACAAAACAACGAAGATATCCTTCCAAACATTTATTACTATCTCAGTTTGACCATCAGATTGAGGATGATAAGATGAGCTATGAGCTAATTGAGTACCCAAACAAGAAAATAACTCCGTCCAAAAATTTCCAGTAAAAATGGGATCTCTGTCGCTCACAATAACCCTTGGGCTTCCATGTAGCTTTGAATTCTGTCCATAAATGTAGTAGCAACTGTACTTGCTTTAAATGGATGAGATAATGCACAAAAGTGTGCATACTTGGTAAGTCTATCAACTACCACCATGATGACACTCTTTCCTTCGGACTCAGGTAAACCTATGATAAAATCCATTGAAATCTCCTCCCAACGTTGACTTGGAATGGATAAAGGTTGTAGAAGTCCTGGGGTCTTAATTGTTTCCACTTTATTCTGCTGGCAAACCAAACATTCCGCCACAAACTTTCGAATATCAGATTTAAGGCCATCCCAAAAAAATTCTTTCTTCACCCCGTGGTAAGTTTTTAAAATTCCTGAGTGTCCTCCTAAAGGAGAAGTGTGCAATTCCAGAAGAATCTTTTGTTTTAGTTGGGAATTCTCACAAAGATATAAGCGATCTTTGTACCATAAGGAATCATTTTTCCAACTAAATGTATCAGATGTACTAGGATCTTGCTGCAACTTTTGAATGAGTATCCACACATCTTTGTCCTTCTTCCATTCATCTCTTGCTTCAGTTATCCAATCTGGTTGGATAATAGAAATGGCACAAAGAAATGCTTCCACCTCTTCATTCTTTCGTGAGAGTGCAACTGCAACAACATTAAGATTTCCTTTTTTGTAGATTATTTCAAAGTCATAACCCAAAATCTTTGTGACCCATTTTTGCTGCTCTTCTGAAGATAGTCTTTGTTCCAAAAGTGTTTAAGACTATCATGATCAGTTTTTACCTTGAAGTTTCTTCCCATTAGGTAAGTTCGCCATTTCTTTAGTGCATGCAGTATTGCTAACATTTCCTTCTCATAAATAGGTTTCTGTAAATACTTTCCTTTGATTGGACGACTTTCAAAAGCAATGGTTCTTCCTTCCTGCATTAAAACTGCACCAATTCCATTTCCTGAGGCATCACATTCCACAATAAAGGTTTTTGTGAAGTCTGGTGTAGCTAAGACCGGTGCTAGGCACATTGCCTCTTGAAGACGTTCAAAGGCCTTAGTTGCTTCAGGAGTCCATGAAAATGCATCTTTCTTCAATAATGTTGTTAGAGGTGCTGCTATTCTCCCATAATTCTTAACAAACTTGCGATAATACCCTGTTAACCCGAGAAATCCTCGCAACCGCTTTATGGTTGTGGGAACTTTCCATTCCTTAATGGCTTTAATTTTGTTAGGGTCCACTTTAACACCCTCGTGAGATACAATATGACCCAGATATTCCACCTCTTGTACTCCAAAGAAACATTTGGACTTTTTTGCATATAATTGTTTCTCTTGCAATAGTTTGAGCACCCTGTCAACATGTTCAACATGATCCTTCCAAGACCTGCTGTAGATTAGTATATCATCAAAAAATACTAGCACAAATTTTCTAAGGAAGGGTTTGAAAATGGAATTCATCAACCCTTGAAATGTAGAAGGTGCATTGGTAAGGCCAAAAGGCATGACCAAAAATTCATAATGACCCTCATGAGTTCGAAATGTCGTTTTTGGAATATCTTCAGTCTTCATTCTAATTTGATGATATCCTGAACGAAGATCCAACTTGGTAAAATAAATTTCTCCATGTAATTCATCCAATAATTCATCAATCACAGGAATGGGAAATTTATCTTTAATGGTGAGCTTATTTAGCTCCCTATAATCCGGACACATGCGCCATGATCCATCCTTCTTGTGTACCAATACTACAGGAGCAGAGAAAGAACTTTGACTAGGTTGAATTATACCCGCCTCTAACATTTCTGCAATCATACGTTCAATTTCGCTCTTTGGAAGTAAGGATATCTATAAGGCCTGATGTTTGGAGGAACACTTCCTGGAATCAAATGAATAGCATGATCATGATCACGAATAGGTGGGAGTCCTTTGGGAGTTTCAAACACCTTGGAATGATTGTCCAAGACTTGTTGGAGATCTGCAGAAATAGATGATTTTGATGTCGGAACTTCTAGTGAGCATAATTGTGCAATTACGCCTCGTCGTTCTTTCTTTAGAAGCTTTTTCATGACATTAGAGCTTATTATCCTTCCCGGATTCCCTTCAATACCCCGTAATTCGACTTCCTTTCCTTCTGAAAAAAATTTCAAGAAAAGTTCTTGAAAATTAAAAACTACCGTCCCCAAAGATTGTAACCATTGTACTCCTAATACAACATCAACACCTCCCATAGGAATGGAAAGCATTGGACTAGTCAATACATATTCCCCCATGGTTAGCTTGATATTATGGCATTTTCCAGAGAAATTTATAGTTCCTCCATTTGCAACCATCACTTGACATTCTGGTGCTGGGTATAGGAAACAATTTAATTCCCTGGCTACCTTATAATGAATAAAATTATGGGTGCTACCTGAATCAATCAACACTATTACCCTTTTCTTCTTTATATGTCCTTCTATCTTGAGAGTTTGAGGAGTGGTAATTCCTGCCAGCGCATTACATGATATGGTCGGATTCATTTCTTCTTCTTCTAGGGGTGGTTCCTGGTGTAGATCCTCTTCTTGCTCATTTTCTTCTTCTTCTTCACAATCTATGTAAAATAATTTCTTCTCAGCACACTTATGACCTTTAGTGTATTTGCTATCACAACTGTAGCAAAGCCCTTTTGCTCTTTTTTCTTCCAATTGTTGTGGTGTCAACCTTGTAGGTTGTGGAAATCTAGGTGTAGCAACACTTCCTTCTTTATAGAATTGAGTGGTAGGTTTCTTTGTCGCCATAATTTTACATTCAACTTTTCTTGCCAACCTGAATGCCTTCTCCAATGAATCAGGTTCCAAAACGCGAACTTCATGTTGGATGTTATCCTTTAAAGTGCCTAGGAAGAGATCAATCCCGTGTTCCTCTGTAAGATCAGTTACCCTTATATTCAATTTTTGGAAGTCCTCAATGTGCTGCCCCACTAAACCCTTTTGTTTGAGATTTATCAATTGGGTAAAGAAGGTGTTGCTCTTGGTATCCTCATAATGTGCTATCATTTCCTCCGTAAAAATTGACCAAGTGACAATTTTTTTACGGGAGCAAAGCCATTGATACCATACAAATGTATTTTGTTCTAAATGTAAAGTTGCAATGCGTACCTTTTGTGTGTTTTGTACGTTATGGAGATCAAAATATTGCTCCATCCGTAGTATCCATGTTACAGGATCCTTTCCATCAAACTTCCTCATATCCATCTTTGGAATATGGTGGTTCTTCCCGCCAACATTAGAGTTTATGAAATCACAATTAACATTTATTTTATTCTCATCATGAGGTTCTTCTACTATCTTTTCACCATTAGGAATCATTTCTCGGTTTTAAGCTTGTCACTGCTTCCATGTAGCTTTTGAATCACTCTTCATGTTTTCCATGTTGTCTTTCATGTCATCCATCTTAGCTTCCACGCCTTTCTTCAAACTGTCCATCTTCACTTCCATGCCTTTTCTTCAAAACTTCCATTTCATTTTGTTGACTTAAGCAGAGTGAAAACCTGCTTCATTTGCTCTTGTAATTTTGATATCTCATACTGCAATTCTTCCACTTCATGCATCATAATATAGATTTCTGAGGGCTTAATGGGTGTTGAATTCTTTTAGGGGCCATTTTAGAATCCAATATTGATATCTGTTCTACAATATTCCCTTGGAATCAATTCAACTTGATTCTTCAAACAAGACTTATGTAATTCGGAAAAAAATACACACCTTTTACTTGCTTTGAGGAGCTCGATATTGAAATTGAATTATCTCTGTAATTAAAAATCTTCGATATCTAAAATTTAGTCTTGTAGTAGCCCTCTAAAGCTTCTTTCAAATGCCACAGGTCTGACCTGATTTGGATTCTCCAAGACAAATTTGTGTCCAATCTCCCACAATGACCTAATTTTGGACTGGTTTAGTAGAGCGAACTTGTACGACTTGCCACGTGTCACTGTTTTGTTCTTTGTCTCTGAAATTGATATCCAAGAAACTACAGGCCGTGTAATTGTGACCACTTTTGACGGCACTCCAATCCACTGCCCAGAGAGAGAGTTATTGAACTTTTCCCACGATCACCTCTTTGAGATGCAATTCAGAACCCTGGAAAAGCACTACCTTCCACAACTCATATCTCCAAAAATATCGCGAACCAAGCTCTAAAAGTTTTTGATGGTACTTTCTCAGATTTCAGCTGCACTCATATGAATTTCAGATTCCGAACCTTCGTAGAAACAAATTTATAGCGCAAATGCCACGATGACCCGTTTAGGGAGCTTGCACAAATACCGACTTCCACAGACGAAGAGCTCGAAATTATTGCGAACCAAACTCTGAAATTTTTATACAAGTTTCCTCAAAGATTTTTCTTCGCACCCTAAAATTTCAGCTTCTGAAACTGGAAAATTTAGGAGCAATGCCAAGCACGATGACCTGTTTGGAGCAGCGAAACCCTAGAATCCAAAACCTCCTGATAAATAAACACAAAATCTACCTGCAAATAGAAGAAAAGAGATATCAATGCCTTAGAAATAAGCCACTTCGAAGGGGCAACCTCCAATACATTACATAAATGAACAATTCTTGGATGATACAATTTAAAAAACCTCCTTTCTATATATAGGAGTCCATGTGGCCATAATGTAATCCTAGTGGGCCACAATGTAATCCTAGCCGACCTAACAATAAGAATTTAAGGGCACAATAATAAAAAAATGGGGGTTACAAGGGTACAATAATAAAAATAAGGGGGTTACACTAATAACAATAAGGGACTATACTAGTAATATAGGGACCCAACATGGCTCTATCCCCGGTATCACATTCTGTGAACGAACACCAATTTCGCTAGGAGGTCATAGCCCCAACACCACCACAGCCCCAACACCACCAATGAGAGAACCACGGATGGCCCGATGGGTGGCTCTGATGCCAAGGGCAGGGGGTGGTCAATAGATGTCCTGGAGACCAGAGTTCTTTGATTGGCTCTGCTGACAGTTGATCATCATGGAGGACTGGCCCTACTTTGGTACAAATTTTACTGGTGATCCAGACCTCCCAGTCCCGGAGGGAGAGGATTGGGATGAAGATTTGGGTAAGACTCATTTTTAATTTTCATGAGTGTTATGATTTTTTTTTTAACTATATATGTTCTGACATTAAATCCATGTATTTGCAGATGTCGGCCTAGATAGACCTGCAGGCATGTCTCCAATAGCGAGGCAAATTCCTCGTGATTTTGACCCTCATGGCGAGGGAGGTGAGGAAGAGGAGCTCGTGCGCAACCTAGAGGGGATCACACGTGGAGTCCCAAATTATGCATGATTCAATGATGTTCCTCGTGCCTACCAGAGACATGCCATTAGGGTGCCAAGCCGTATTCACCATTTTCTCAGGCGGCTTGTATGGGCAGTGACATGCTATCACGAGCATCACGCTGATTAGACACTTAGGCTTTATATCTGCATATTTTGAGAGACATGGTGCCTTAGGATGTAATAGAAAGACACATATTTTTTGAATGTATGATGCACACCGACAAAAACATGATATATATATATATATATATATATATATATATATATATATATATATATATATATATATATATATATATATATATATATATATATATATATATATATACATCTATTTTCCTATATGGATCTTTTTCACATCATGATGATTTTACAAATTACCAAATTTATATCTAATACAATGTTAGCCATTGTATCAGTTAATGCATTCATTCATCCAGGAATATGTTGATATGTGATAAAATCAAAGTCTTTCCAACAAACTAATATGTAAATACAATCTCAAAATGTATGGGTTTCTAACTGAATGATGACCATTGAGTTGCAGAACAACAAGCTGTGAATCTAGATTTACAAGCAATGCGCGTATGCCGAGATTTATTGCCTCGGTTAATAGTTCAAGGAAAGAACTATATTCAGTGACATTATTTGTAGTTCATCCTAGACAAATACCTTGCAGTTTTATCAAATCATCAATAGGATCATAGATTACCCAGGTTGCTGAAGACAAATTCTTGGTACTGTGGGAAGCACCATTCGCGAAACCGACATAAGGGGTAATAGACATCTTCACAAATAAGAAAGACCCAAATAAGCAGGAAAATGCCCGCAAAGAACACCAAATCAAAACATGTACAAAAATGAAAAAAAAACACCTTTGTACACAAATCATGCATGAATGACTCACGCATAATAATTTTTGAGGTACATCCCATTTTGGGTTGTTCTAAAGGATGACCTTCGTAATCAATGAGCTCATAGGCCCCATTTTGCAATACACTTTTAAAAATGTAAGGCCCATGCCACATGGGTTGAAATTTACTTGCCCCCAGCTTATCATGAGCTTGGTCATACAGGAGGACAAGATCTCCTTCAATGAAAGAACAAGGGAAAATTGATTGGTCAAAATGAACTTTGACCCACTTTTTTTGTGCTTCAATAACTAGAGCAGCAAAGCAGCGGGTTTCATCCAACCTTTCCAGATAAAGGAGAAACTCTTCTTCTGGTGAAGTTTTTGGTATTAATTCAACAGCCAACTTGAGCGAAGGTATTTCACATTCAATCAGAAGAGTAGCTTCTAGACCATAAACCAACTAAAAAGGGGTGAATCCGGTTGCACTCTTAACTAAGGTTCGGTATGCCCAAAGAGCTGAAAATAACATGAGATTCCAATTGGATTTATGGATCCCAGTCGTATGCTGAAGCATGGTAACAAGAACGTTTTTTATGGCCTCAACCAGGCCATTGGCCTGAGGATAGTACGGCATTGAGCTGTTGTGACGCAGACCCAACTTGGAAGTCAACTCGGCCACTGTGTAATGCCGAAAATGGGAACCATGATGAGTAAAAATGGCTTGAGGGAAAACAAACCTAGCAATGATGTGATTGAATATGAATTGAGCAGTTGCCTTAACGTCAACAACAAGTGTAGGCATTGCTTTGGCCCATTTGGTGAAGTAGTCCATGGCTACGATAATATAAGCATGCACCCCGACTGAGTGAGGGTTACACATCATAAAATCGATGCCCCACTTAAGGGACCAACGGTAATGACAGGATGAAGAAGTGCAGGCAGCGCACGCATCTTGCGTTGATAAATCTGGCAATCATGACATTTATGAACCATGATAATGTAGTCTATGAATATAGAAGGCCATAAATAACCAGCATGAAGAATATTATGTGTAGTGGCATAACCAGACATGTGATCATCATAGGTGCCACTGTGACAATCATTGAGGACTTTCTCAGCTTCCTCGAGGGTCAAACATCGACGGAGAATGGAATCCACTCCGACAAAATAAAGGGTATCCCTGACTATACGATAAGGTTGCGACTGATGATAGATGCGTTTGCGGGCATCCTTCGTCAACTCAAATTTGAAAGTAGAAGTCTGGAGATAAATGATGATATCACCATACCATGGATTGAGGGTTCTAATCAAGAAAAGTGTATCGTCTAGAATGTATTCCTCAGAACGAGACGGAGGAGAGTCTGAAGGGAGAGAACAAATCAAATCATCAAAGACTAGTGACTTCTTCGACTTGGAAGCAGTAAATTCCAAATTGAACTCTTGGAGGATGACAATCCACTTTGAGTATTTTCCCCCCAGAAATTGTCAAGACAATATATAGGTGATGGGGTTGCAATCGGAAATCACAATCACTGTATGCAGAAGAATATAATGACGAAAACGATGAACTTCTTGAACCGCAACTAACGCTAACTTCTCGACATGTGCATAACGCATCTCAAGAGAAGGTTAAGAGACAAGTAATAGATAACATGCTCATTACCGTCATCATCGTCTTGTACCAGAACCATGGCATTCGTGTTGAAAGCGACGACTAAATAAAGGGAAAAATCATGATGATAGTTAGGAGGACGCAACAGAGGAGCATTGACAAGCAACATCTTGAGGGCCTCAAAATAATTTTGAGCAATCTCATCCCAATGGAATGGGATTCCCTACTTTAATAATTGTGTGTATCCTCTAGCCACTTCGGCATAGTTAGGTATAAAACGGCATAGAAAATTAGCCTTACCTTGCAAAATCTGCAACTGATGTAATGAGGAGGGAGAGGGGAGATTGATAATAGCCTCAACCTTGAGTGGATCAAGGTGAATTCCATATTTGGACATGATAAACCCTAAAAGTCTATTAGAATCAACGCAGAAGATGCACTTGTGCGGATTAAGCCGAATATTGTAACATCGACAACGAAGAAAAATATGACGAAGATGGTTAGGATGGTCCATGCGCTTAGTTGAATGAGCGGGAAGGTCATCCAAATAAGGCTGAACGATGTGACGAATATCGTGAAAAGCATATGACATTGCTCGCTGAAACGTAGCCCCAACATTCTTTAAGCCAAAAGGGAGCTTCTTATATGAGAAAGTACCCCAAGGACAGATAAAGGTAGTCTTATGTTGATCAGTCGGGAGAACGTTAATTTGATTGTAACCAGAAAAACCATTCATTAGGGAAAATATCTCACTCCTAGCACAGTCATCAATGATTTGATTGATAAAGGGAGTAGGATAATTATCCTTGGGACAAGCTCGATTAATATCACGATAATCAATGCAGACACGAATAGTTTCCTGCTTCTTATCTACAGGAACAATATGAGAGACCCATTCTGTCAAAGGAATCAGATAAATAAAACGAGTTCTAAGAAGTTTTTCAACTTCACCTTTAATGGCGGCAGCTACTCTAGGGTGCACCAGACGAAGACACTAGTGAACAAGTTTCGAGCCAGGGTAAGTAGGTATTTCATGCACCACTATACTAGGATCAATGAAGGGAATTTCTTCGTAGGACCATGCAAAGACGTCATAGAACTCGCGAACAAGTGACCCCAATATGGATGTTCTCGAAAATTCTTGGTTTAACCAGGGAAAATTTTAGGGGCGAATTTTAGCCCAAAGGCAAATTTTAAGGGATTTTAAATTTTATTAGGGCGAATTTTTTATATAAAACCCACTTTTTATAGTTTAATAAAGTTAGCCCAATAAATATTTTAAAAATAATTAATTATTAACTATTAGCTCACCAAAAAAAGGGCGCACAAAACTGGAAACATGAAATTCGCCCCTCGATTTTCCAGATTTCCATGGCATTCGCCTGGATTTACAGGATCAGAGGAAGGGGTTAGAGTGATTCGCCCCATTTTTTCACTGGTTCGAAGAGGTGGCTGGGCTTTGAAGTTTGTGCACACCAATCTTCTGGCTGTTCTTGCTGGTTGAGGGCTGTTCTTGCTGGCTGAGCGAGGCCGACCCTCTCTGGTCCATTAGGGCCTTCCATAGTTCGTATAAAGCAGAGAATATAGATACACTTCGAAAGAGAAAGAGATGGTGCTGTGGGAGATCGCCACAGCCTACGTGCTCGGCCTGCGCATGTACAACCTCGCTTTTAGACTCCAACACCGACTAATAAGACAGAGGCACCGCACTTTTCGCCAGTTTGTTCAACGGTATGCACCTTCCTTCCCTTTCTCGATTTCAAGATCTCTGTAGATTGTTTCAAGATGATTTCTCGATTTCAAGATCTCTGTAGACTGTTTCAAGATGATTTCTCGATTTCAAGATCTCTGTAGACTGTTTCAAGATGATTTCTCGATTTCAAGATCTCTGTAGACTGTTTCAAGATGATTTTGATGTGTTGGTAAGTATTTCTGAAACTTTCAGCAAAATATATTTCAAAATTATGATGTCCTCTGTACAATATGACAACATGTGAATGCAATTTTTGTGCTGACAATCATTACATGGTTGCATTGGCTCACTGGTTTCTTGCACAGTCAAAATGAGCTACAAGGATCTACCCAAAACTGTGTCAATCTAATTTTACAGCAAGAACATCTGGTCATGTGTTTTCAAAATGTCCCAATAAATCGATCCATCCACAATTCTATTCGTGGATCTTCAAGTACATGAAAAGAATGCACCAATGGTTGTGATGAGTTAGGGTGACTATGCTCTTGAGGATACAATTGTGATAAACTTGTCTTTCTTGATCAGAGATTGGGGCATTAACCGAGTTTCACGAGATATCGATGCAGCGTTAGTTTAACAAAAAAAATTGCATGGCTTAAAATCTTGGAGGATAGGATTTTGTTAGCTATAATTGTAATAATTGGAAATACTACAACATTGAAGATTCCAATGAGTTGTGTCACTCTTATATTCAACTAGAGTGAAGAACGAGTCATAACATGTTAGCGTGAAAGTGTAGAATTACTTGCGTGATATTAGTGTTTGAGGAATGCTGACCTATGATTTTCAAATTTAGTTCAAGCTTCAGTGACTTTTTCGAATGCAATCAAAATTAGGTGGTTTTTTTGGTAATTTGAACTAGATGCAGTTACATGGTATTTCATGCTTCTGAAATACACTCCTATTTTTAACTAACTTGCAGCTTTACATTCAAACTTTTGCATCTCTTTAGGAAAATTTCACATTGTACAATCTTTTAATGGTTTTTTGTTCTCCCTTACCTTGTAAGGTTGAGACTGGTTATATGTTACACTTTCGATGTGTCCCTATTTTATCATGATCAAACACAGACAGTACACAGACAGTTTCATTGTGCCGACAATCATTACATGGTTGCATTGGCTCACTAGTTTCTTGCACAGTCAAAATGAGCTACAAGCATCTACCCAAAATTGTGTCAATCTGATTTTACAGCAAGAACATGTGGTCATGTGTTTTCAAAATGTCCCAATAAATCGATCCATCCACAATTATATTCATGGATCTTCAAGTACATGAACAAAATGCACCAATGGTTGTGATGAGTTAGGGTGACTATGCTCTTGAGGATACAATTGTGATAAACTTGTCTTTCTTGATCAGAGATTGGGGCATTGCATTGTGAATGAAAACCCCACACAACAAGGATCTCAAGGGGATCATGTACCATTTCATTAGACTCCACTCAAAAAGGGAGCACTAGCTCTTCAATATATTCCTACAGATCATCAAGTTGCAAGTATCTTGATCAAACTGGCAAAGAGGGAATTTCAAGATGTTCTGAGAGAGGCTTGGTGTTGTGGAGATGCTTGTTGTGGAGATGCATAACTCAATGAGAGGAATTACAACTTTTCCTTGTGTGTAGCTACCATCATGCTCTAGTTATAACACCTTTCTTCTTCCAACAAAATAGAGAACGCCGCAATGGACCTCCTTGTCAGGTGGCCATACAATAGGAATGAGGGTGCAAGAGCATTTATGAGTGACAAAGAGGTGGGGGGTACTACATGCATGTGAAAAACCCAAGTCCAGTTTAGGTGGTTTTCCTTATTTAGTGGTTCAGTTCCAAAATCTATGTTTTTGTTGTATTTGAAAATTCCTTGTCAAGCAAGGTGTTCATGCATGCATTAGCCATCCTTAATTCAACTCCAGTTCAGTTCCTTACATACATGAATGTTTTTCCTTATTTAGTGGTTCAGTTCTAAATCTAAGTTTTGTTGTATGTAGTAGTTGCATGCACAGTGAAATGGAGGGCAGAGTCCTAGTTAAGCAAGGTGCTCATGCATGTGGATCTTTAGGAAGATGCATGCTTGCATGCCTCAAATCATCTTTGATGGAGGTGCACTTCACTTGGCTCATTTAGCCATGCAATCCACAATTCTATTCGTGGATCTTCAAGTACATGAACAGAATGCACCAATGGTTGTGATGAGTTAGGGTGACTATGCTCTTAAGGATACAATTGTGATAAACTTGTCTTTCTTGATCAGAGATTGGGGCATTGCATTGTGAATGAAAAAAACCCTACACAACAAGGGGATCTCAAGGGGATCATGTACCATTTCATTAGACACCGATTTCAAAAGGGAGCACTAGCTCTTCAATATATTCCTACAGATCATCAAGTTGCAAGTATCTTGATGAAACTGGCAAAGAGGGAATTTCAAGATGTTCTGAGAGAGGCTTGGTGTTGTGGAGATGCTTAACTCAATGAGAGGAATTGTTAAATTTTCCTGTGTGTAGCTACTATCATGCTCTAGTTATAACACCTTTCTTCTTCCAACAAAATAGAGAACGCTGCAATGGACCTCCTTTAACAGGGCCATACAACAGGAATGAGGGTGAAAGAGCATTTATGGAGGAAAAGGAGGTGGGGGGTACTACATGCATGTGAAAAACCAAAGTCCAGTTTAGGTTGTTTTCCTTATTTAGTGGTTCAGTTCCAAAATCTATGTTTTTGTTGTATTTGAAAAGTCCTTGTTAAGGAAGGTGTTCAGGCATGCATTAGCCATCCTTAATTCAACTCCAGTTCAGTTCCTTACATACATGCATGTTTTTCCTTATTTAGTGGTTCAGTTCTAAATCTAAGTTTTGTTGTATGTTGTAGTTGCATGCACAGTGAAATGGAGGGCAGAGTCCTAGTTAAGCAAGGTGCTCATGCATGTGGATCTCTAGGAAGATGCATGCTTGCATGCCTCAAATCATCTCTGATGGAGGTGCACTTCACTTGGATCATTTATCCATGCAATCCACAATTCTATTCGTGGATCTTCAAGTACATGAACAGAATGCACCAATGGTTGTGATGAGTTAGGGTGACTATGCTCTTGAGGATACAATTGTGATAAACTTGTCTTTCTTGATCAAATATTGGGGCATTGCATTGTGAATGAAAAAAACCCTACACAACAAGGGGATCTCAAGGGGATCATGTACCATTTCATTAGACACCGATTTCAAAAGGGAGCACTAGCTCTTCAATATATTCCTACAGATCATCAAGTTGCAAGTATCTTGATCAAACTGGCAAAGAGGGAATTTCAAGATGTTCTGAGAGAGGCTTTGTGTTTTGGAGATGCATAACTCAATGAGAGGAATTGTTAAATTTTCCTGTGTGTAGCTACTATCATGCTCTAGTTAAACGTGTTCAAGGTTGGAAAGAGAGAAGTTGGCAGCAGTAGCAAATGCTAATGAATATGAAACACGGAGAACCTCTGTAAAATCTTGTAAAGAAGACGATGGTATGCCTGGTCTCGGTGACATTCTGAAGAAACAAACTCCTGCCATGCAAAATGCAAGAAATGTCAAGAGTGACATTTTTAATAAAGAGAACAGGGATGCAAAGGTGATAAGTAAGATCTCTTCAGGTGTGAAACAAATTGATTCTAGTGCTTTAAAACATGAAAAAAGCCTAGTTGAGACTGTTGAAACAGTTGCTGACAATTCTGATGAAACAAATGTTCAGTCATATTTATGATATTAGTACATTTGAGACTAGGCTTTTTCAACACTTCCTTGGAATACAAATGTACTAACTAAATATAGAAATATCTACTAAAATTCGCCCCTAAAATTTTCCCTGTCATTGCATCTTTTGAAACTGCATTCGAAGTAGAGAAAGAGGTTGCAGCCGCTGTTAAATTTGCATTTGGCAGGTTGGCTGATCTCCCAAATACCACACTCATAGATGCAGCAAGTGAGGTTGAGGTCAAATGTAGGGTCAAGAGTCAAGATATAGCAGGTGGGCCATGTACTGATGACATTGAAATTCCCAAGGGTTTAGATAAGTGGACCTGCTCCTCTGAAGCCAAAACTCATCGTGGTTGTAAATTGGACAGTGAGGAAGATACTTCTGATTCCATAAAGATCAAATCTGAAGCCTTTAAGGCAACATTAAACAACAAAATATCAAAATAACTTCCATCACCTCGGGATGTTTCTGAAGATCTCGTTCAGTTAATGCTGGAGAGGATGAAATTCCTAAGCACCAAGGAACTTACTTCCCTGGAACAAATAGTTTCTACCCATGGTTTGAGTGCTCTACTCAAAGAACAGAATGTGGAGGAAAATGCCAACATCAATGGTAATAGTCTTGCAGATGTATTAGTTAAACCTGTTTCACGCTTGGAGGCAGAAAAGGTTGCTCCTTTTAATTCTGATTTAGGGAGTGTTCTTGTGAAGCGCACATCAAGGTTGGAGAAAGAATTACAAGAAGCCAAGATGTCAGTTAAATTAAAGGAGCATGACAAACACCCTAGGGAATTGGAGGAGAGAGCTGAAAGTATTGATCAAGTCCTCATTAAACGTGTTTCAAGGTTGGAAAGAGAGAAGTTGGCAGCAGCAGCAAATGCTAATGAATATGAAACACGGAGAACCTCTGTAAAATCTTGTAAAGAAGACGATGGTATGCCTGGTCTCGGTGACATTCTGAAGAAACAAACTCCTGCCATGAAAAATGCAAGAAATGTCAAGAGTGACATTTTTAATAAAGAGAACAGGGATGCAAAGGTGATAAGTAAGATCTCTTCAGGTGTGAAACAAATTGATTCTAGTGCTTTAAAACATGAAAAAAGCCTAGTTGAGACTGTTGAAACAGCTGCTGACAATTATGATGAAACAAATGTTCAGTCATCTTTATGATATTATTACATTTGAGACTAGGATTTTTCAACACTTCCTTGGAATACAAATGTACTAACTAAATATAGAAATATCTACTAAAATTCGTCCCTAAAATTTTCCCTATCACTGCCTCTTTTGAAACTGCATTCGAAGTAGAGAAAGAGGTTGCAGCCGCTGTTAAAGTTGCATTTGGTAGGTTGGATGATCTCCCAGATACCACACTCACAGATGCAGCGAGTGAGGTTGAGGTCAAATGTAGGGTCAAGAGTCAAGATATAGCAGGGCCATGTACTGATGACATTGAAATTCCCAAGGGTTTAGATAAGTGGACCTGCTCCTCTGAAGCCAAAACTCATCCTGGTTGTAAATTGGACAGTGAGGAAGATACTTCTGATTCCATAAAGATCAAATCTGAAGCCTTTAAGGCAACATTAAACAAAAAAATATCAAAAGAACTTCCATCACCTCGAGATGTTTCTGAAGATCTCGTTCAGTTAATGCTGGAGAGGATGAAATTCCTAAGCATCGAGGAACTTACTTCCCTGGAAAAAATAGTTTCTACCCATGGTTTGAGTGCTCTACTCAAAGAACAGAATGTGGAGGAAAATGCCAACATCAATGGTAGTAGTCTTTCATATGTATTAGTTAAACCTGTTTCACGCTTGGAGGCAAAAAAGGTTGCTGCTTTTAATTCTGATTTAGCGAGTGTTCTTGTGAAGTGCACATCAAGGTTGGAGAAAGAATTACAAGAAGCCAAGATGTCAGTTAAATTAAAGGAGCATGACAAACACCCTAGGGAATTGGAGGAGAGAGCTGAAAGTCTTGATCAAGTCCTCATTAAACGTGTTTCAAGGTTGGAAAGAGAGAAGTTGGCAGCAGCAGCAAATGCTAATGAATATGAAACACGGAGAACCTCTGTAAAATCTTGTAAAGAAGACGATGGTATGCCTGGTCTCGGTGACATTCTGAAGAAACAAACTCCTGCCATGCAAAATGCAAGAAATTTCAAGAGTGACATTTTTAATAAAGAGAACAGGGATGCAAAGGTGATAAGTAAGAGCTCTTCAGGTGTGAAACAAATTGATTCTAGTATGAAACATGAAAGGCTTAATGAGACTGTTGGAAAATAATTACCGTATAATTCGGGATGAAGTTAAAAAACACAGCTAATCTGAACATGACATACGTGAGACTGGCTTCACACTTTCTTGAATACAAAATAACCAACATAGAAAGCACACAAAATTCGCCCCTAAAATTTTCTCTCACTGCTGAATCAGCATTATAGTAGAGAGAGGAATATGCTGCCAAAGTTGCATTTGGCAGGTTGGCTGATCTCCCAGATACCACACTCACAGATGCAGTGAGTGAGGTTGAGGTCAAATGTAGGGTCAAGTGTCAAGATATAGCAGGTGGGCCATGTACTGATGACATTGAAATTCCCAAGGGTTTAGATAAGTGGACCTGCTCCTCTGAAGCAAAAAATCATCCTGGTTGTAAATTGGACAGTGAGGAAGATACTTATGATTCCATAAAGATCAAATCTGAAGCCTTCAAGCCTACCAATACTAATTTCTTAATCGCATTGCTAACTACAATTTTAGACCATTCTAATATTTTTCACTTCTACGCTGCTTGCCTCCATACACTTCAATAATATGTACATGAAAGATCAAATCTGGAGGAAAATGAACAGAATGTGGAGGAAATTCCAACATCAATGGTAGTAGTCTTGCAGATGTATTAGTTAAACCTGTTTCACGCTTGGAGGCAGAAAAGGTTGCTGCTTTTAATTCTGATTAGGGAGTGTTCTTGTGAAGCGCACATCAAGGTTGGAGAAAGAATTACAAGAAGCCAAGATGTCAGTTAAATTAAAGGAGCATGACAAACACCCTAGGGAATTGGAGGAGAGAGCTGAAAGTCTTGATCAAGTCCTCATTAAACATGTTTCAAGGTTGGAAAGAGAGAAGTTGGCAGCAGCAGCAAATGCTAATGAATATGAAACACGGAGAACCTCTGTAAAATCTTGTAAAGAAGACGATGGTATGCCTGGTCTCGGTGACATTCTGAAGAAACAAACTCCTGCCATGCAAAATGCAAGAAATGTCAAGAGTGACATTTTTAATAAAGAGAACAGGGATGCAAAGGTGATAAGTAAGATCTCTTCAAGTGTGAAACAAATTGATTCTAGTGCTTTAAAACATGAAAAAAGCCTAGTTGAGACTGTTGAAATAGCTGCTGACAATTCTGATGAAACAAATGTTCAGTCATCTTTATGATATTAGTACATTTGAGACTAGGCTTTTTCAACACTTCCTTGGAATACAAATGTACTAACAGCTGCTGACAATTCTCGAACTAGCTCGTAAATATCTCAAATATTGCAACTATACTTATCAGAGTCATAAGCCTATAACTTGACCGTTCACAACCCTGACTTATTCTTAGTACATTATTAAGGTCATTCTTTGATTCCTTTTAAGTAAATTCATTTTCCTTGGCCCTGCTCTGAGCTCTAGCTTTTTCTTCTGTCATGAAGAAAAAATCAATCCTACTCTGAGACCAAAAATGCTGGCTGAGACTGAAAAAAAAAGCTAGTTTTCTGCATACTTAACTTTAATGGAGTAAGAAGGGCTTGCAAGACTCTAGGATTTCAAATCTTGCAATGGTATAGAGCCTGAAAGCCATTTTAGACATATGAATTAGATTTTTAATATAAATATGCTAAGCAGTTCATTATGTAATCAAAATTTAAAATTCCCCATACTAACAGAATATGAGCTTGGCAATGTAGATAGTGCATCAAAATTATTGTTTCGCATAAGAAAATTAAACTATACAGTATGCTTAGAATGGTATAATTAGAATTGGAAAAGAAAAGGTTATTGAATCTGTCAAAAGATGAATTGTCCAATGCAACATCCAACAATGTAAATTAGCTTTATCCTTTGAATGTGTGCTGGTTCCAATAGCCTTATCCTGCGGTCATGACCGAGTCTAGAAGGCTTGAGGCCAAAAGATAAATGAATTCCATAATACCCATAAATAAGCCTTGGTTGAGTAATTGATAAAGCCTTGTCAGATCGAAAAACAACTAGAGAAAAATCCGTTTGACATACACATCTATCCCTGCATTGCTCAAATTCGTTTGAAATACACATGCATCCCTGCATCACGATGTGTACATATATATATATCTTCTGGATTAAATGTGTGAACACGGACCAGTTCCCATAATCTGATGATTCAATAGCTAGAGAATGATGTCATGAAGCATTTTCGGGAAGATGTACATCGTCACTTATGGAGTTCAGACTTCAAGAGGCGTGTTGATGGTCTGGACTTGTTGCAGAAGGTAATACCTTACCTTGTCATATAAAGGAGATGACAGAAATGGTAAATATTCTTTTACGATGGACTGTCTTGCGTTTGTGTGAGTCAAATACAACATGCTTGTTAAAGGTTCTTGAGTTTATGGATGCTTTGAAGAACTGAATATGAGGCTAACATTTTGCTGAATATGAGGCTAAAATTTTGCTTTGCCTCAATGCTTAATAGAGAATTCAGGGCACAACATTGAGAAAGTGTGTGAATGAAAAGATGAGGGAGTTAATAAAACTCTTATTAGTCCACCATCAAAGCTTTTTGCTGCATTCAATGAACAACTGAGCCTGTAGATCATTTTGGATTTATGATTGAGCAGTATGAAATTGAGATATCTAGACCATATGATTGAGAACTATGGAATTGAGATAGTTAGACCATATGTATGATTGGGCACTATGGAATCATTTTGGATTTATGATTGAGCACTATGAAATTGAGATAGTTGGATGGCCATCAAAGGCTCTACAGAGTGTTTCTGGGTTGGGTTGACATCAGAACGTGATGGTGAAGTTAGAAAAGCTGCAAACTGGGAAGGAATTGGAAAAACACGAAAATGAGCTCAATTATAGGATTGTCCAGGAATTGGAAAATACCGAAAATGCCGAAAATGAATTATAGGATTGTCCAAGAATTGGAAAATACCGAAAATGCCAAAAACGAATTATAGGATTGTCCAGGAATTGGAAAATATCGAAAATGATCAACAATATAGGGCTGTCCTTGTGTGGTAAACAAACAGAATAGATCAACAAAATTTAGAAGATGCGTGGCTAATCAAACAAATTTAGACATGATATCTAATCAACAAAATTTAGAAGATGCGTGGCTAATAAAACGAATTTAGAACATGAATGCGGGGCGAAATTTCATTTTCCTTCACAGTAAAACTTCAATCCAACAAACCCTTCACCAGTTTTATTTCAACTTCAGTCCAACAAACCCTTATTTCAACTTCAAAAACTTCACCAATTTATTTATTTTTATCTTTGTGGGGTGCGCCAGGCTGGTGCTGTAGTGCAACGCACAAGCGACGCCCGAGAGCCCCAATAGCAAGCTATTGTAAGTGGGCCCTCCCCCTAGAAAAATACATTTAATATCATGTGGCTCTATGAACCACATAGATACTACACTTGATCTTAGCCAAAAGGCCGAGAAAGGTATGATTTTCCCCTTCTCTTTCTGTCATTTTTCTACTACTCTCCCTCTCCTCTATCCCACTCATTCGTGCATGTGGTATAAATCATTTCTATTCCTTCCAATACCACTTACAATTTAAATTTAACATCAAACTTATATATTCAATATTCTCACCATTTTCACTCTCTTTACACCACCCTAGATCCAAACCTCTTTTCACTCTAAAAGAGGTTTGCATTTCACTAGATTTTAACCCTCTCCCTAGAGTTGACCTAGATATAGGTTGGTTATAATTAAAATTCTCCATAAAGTACAAATACAAACTATATTGTTTATTATATATAAATAAAATTAACTAAATAATAGAATATTATCTAAAATTAAAAAGATTATATATATATCATATCAAAATAAGTAATTAAATTTAATTATATGGGAAAGAATCACCAAGGATTTTTATTTATTTTTAATCTTTTTCCTTTTCCATGTTATCTTAAACTTGTGGTGGATGTTATCATAACATAGTAATTTACATATTATTATAAAGGAAAATATTACACTATCAAAATCCTTCAATGTGATGTTTAATGGTGTTGGACATAATCAATGGAGATCATTGCTTACCCATTCCTTCTTGAAGTCAAATTCACCTATATGTGCTTTAACTTAGTCAAATTTAATAAAAAACCTACATGTTATGTTGGCCTTTCAATATTTAATCACCCGTGGTGTTAACCATATTGTACCTATTGATCATGTTGTAATTGTTGGTTATGATACAATATAATGTGTTTAGTTGTCTTTGAGAAGGCATAATGAGTTTACTACCAAGTTAACATAAAACAAATTTATTATTGATGTTGAACAATTATTCCACTGAGGCATCTATATTAACTATTTGTGAAGAGTATATCATGATTTGATTTTGGCTATTCACGAAAACTATATCATGATCTCAATTTGCTACAATGAATATCAATTTTTATTTTTTATTAATTCATCGTTACAAACTAAACTAATACTAGCATAAACTAAAATTAGCAGATAAATTAAGGCTATCCACTTATTAAGTCAGTTCTTTGGTTATAACACTGAATCTATTTGTTGTTGAGTCTCGCACAAAATGCTGGACAAAATTTAAACTCTCTCACACAGAAGGTTGGTCAAAGTTAAAGCTTGTGTGCGATGTACAAAAATTTAAAAACTCCATCGCGATTAATTTTCACATCTGCGCAGTTTTAAAAATGTGTTGTTTAATAATATTTTGCAAAACCCTCAGTGAAGTATGTTTTCAACTGAGAGAGCCCTGCAAAATCCCAATCTGATTGGTTTACATGAGAGAGAGAGAGAGAGAGAGAGAGAGAGAGAGAGAGAAATGAATTGTGGGTTCATAATACATGGGTACAAACAACACTATTCCTCTTATGGTGTTGTTTGCAAGTAGTGCATGTCATTCTTGGCTCCAACTCGTTTTGTTTAAAGTATGTAACCTTTTCACGCAACCTTTCTCGTCTAGAGCTATGGAACTCATCCTCCCTTTGTACACAATAGTCATCCCCCTTACAGGTTGACCATCGGTTTTCCACCTTAGCCCTCACGACTCTTGGCCTTCCATGCCTCGTATCCTCGCATTCTTGCCTTTTCATTTCTGAAGTTCGTTGTAAACACCATGTGTGTGTTCTTGCCTTTTCGAGGGAGATTTGCACATGAGGGAAACTAAACACGTCTTATTAGAGATTGTCACCACCATGTAATATTCCATTTGATTGTGATACTTATCTTGCAACTATACTTATCAGAGTCATAAGCCTATAACTTGACCATTCACAACCCTGACTTATTCTTAGTACATTATTAAGGTCATTCTTTGATTCCTTTTAAGTAAATGCATTTGCCTTGGCCCTGCTCTGAACTCTAGCTTGTTCTTCTGTCATGAAGAAAAAATAAATCCTACTCTGAGACCAAAAATGCTGGCTGAGACTGAAAAAAGAGCTAGTTTTCTGCATACTTAACTTTAATGGAGTAAGAAGGGCTTGCAAGACTCTAGGATTTCAGATCTTGCAATGGTATAGAGCCTGAAAGCCATTTTAGACATATGAATTAGATTTTTAATATAAATATGCTAAGCAGTTCATTATGTAATCAAAATTTAAAATTCCCCATACTAACAGAATATGAGCTTGGCAATGTAGATAGTGCATCAAAATTATTGTTTCACATAAGAAAATTAAACTATCCAGTATGCTTAGAATGGTATAATTAGCATTGGAAGAGAAAAGGTTATTGAATCTATCAAAAGATGAATTGTCCAATGCAACATCCAACAATGTAAATTAGCTTTATCCTTTGAATATGTGTTGGTTCCAATAGCCTTATCCTGCGGTCATGACCGAGTCTAGAAGGCTTGAGGCCAAAAGATAAATGAATTCCATAATACCCATAAATAAACCTTGGTTGAGTAATTGATGAAGTTGAACCAATGGTCCTTTACAAGTAAAATTACTCCCCTATTGCTTAATGTACGGTCCAATTCTGTGCAAGCCTACCAATACTAATTTCTTATTCACATTGCTAACTACAATTTTAGACCATTCTAATATTTTTCACTTCTACGCTGCTTGCCTCCATATGCTTCAATAATATGTATATGAAAGGTGGGTATGTTTAAGAACAAGTCCGTTAGTGGAAATTGGATTTGGTCTAAGTACTGGTTTCAAAATTCAAACTGCAATAGACATAATTTGGTAGTACTTTAGGTCCATGTCTCTTTTTAATAAGGCAACCCTTTAATAGTGGCAAGATTATTAACAAGTAGAGTATACAGTGTTGGTTAGTTATCCATTTGTGTTCATTTTGAGATCCCATGGACACTAATATACTTTAAAAGAGGTGTGATTTACATTAAGTGAGATTTTTAGTATTTTTGACCTGTCTTTTGACCAGTATAACTTGGAAACTATTTCTATATTTGAGATACCTTTGGATGTTGGAAACTATTTTTGGAATGTTTTTTTGTTCTCTATTCCTAGCCAATGTAAGATGGTGCTTGTATAAGTAAATGGTATTGCCTGCAAGAAACTAGGCTTTTATGACTAATGAGTAACATATATGTGTCTATTGTATTGTGGTCTAACGACAATCTGGAGTGGCTACAGTGGGAATGACCTAGGTTCAAAGTTCCTCTTGCTTGCTCCCCCTTGTGTGGTGGATGACATGTGTGGCTTTTAGTGGCCTAGCCACTGATGATATTTCTAGTATGTGCGATGTTAATGACCAGCTTTCGGTCATTGATGTATCTGCAATTTGTTGCAATGAATAAGCCTTTGAGTTGTCCAAATATGACTTTTTTCTATGGTGTAGTGTAACTGGATATTTTTGTTTCATTTTTGGAATTCAACAATATAATTTTTGATAAGATTATGAATTTTAGTTGTTTAAAATATGATTTTGAACACATAAATGAATTTACAAGTGAATAATTCTTGAAGCACTCAAATTTTGTAAATTAGACAGGTAAGCCTTATGATTCCAAGAATTTTCTGAGGTATTTTAGATAAAATTAACCAGAAAATATACCAAAGAGAAATAAAAACATTTTTAATCAATTCTCAGATAAACCTAAATGATTGTTTGAGTTGTCACTCTTTGGAAGATGCGATGTATACGACTGAACATGAATATATGCAGGAATGGTTGCAAGGAACGTGGGGGAAGAAATACAGAACTCTAAGCTGAGAAACAAAATAATTCTGTAGCATTGTAATGTCATTACATGTTAGTATCTTCCAGCATATTATAGAGTAGATTCGGATAAGAAGCAGACCCCCAACTGACAACACCTATTTTTTTTTAAGTCAAATATGAGTATTCATGCTTGCGATATAAGTCTTTTAACTCTTTTTTCCGCCAGTGGAAAATGTCCAAAGCTGTCGTATTAAATGAATGATTGAAGATTTACTTATCATGGAAGTCCACTTAAGTCCCTAGGAAGGCTGGGAACGCAGAGGAAGTGTCACTGTGAAACAGGTAGATATATTGCATTATCAGACAATCGTATTCAATGTACATATTAGAACTTTGGTAGATTTTCATGCCCCTATGAGTCTCCAAAAAACTAAGTCAAAATGAGCTACAAAAAATCCAACTTCCAAAATAATTAAAACCACTAACCCATATCTCCAAAATAAAAATGGACAAAACCTATGACCAATAGCAGAATGGACATAACAGAGAACACCACTAAATTACTAAGGAAGCCAAATAGCCACATTTATAGATATTTAAATGGTAAAAATCATTCCTCTAGGAAAATTTGGAAGGTTGTATGTTTTGTATTCGAGGAAAAAAGGATTTGAATGGTAAAAATCATTCCTAGAGTGAAATTTGGATGGATGGACATTCTGTAATCTAGAAGAAATGAATATCATAAAGATTAAAGTGAAGAGATAGATACATAGATCTGAATGACATGTCACATGCCATAAAGAATGACATGTTGGATGTTAAGTCATATACCATGTAAGTGAAGAGTAGTCAGGTGAGAGAAATTTTGGATATATGGATGGCTTAGAGATAGGATGCTAATATCTATGATCTATAATATGAGTAGAGGAACACTGAATCTAGATATCCCAGATTTGGGTTCCATATAGGATGACTCATGTTAGATAACACATTATTAATGATGATACATCTAACACAACATAATTTCACATTTGTGATGCCACATAACCTAACATGCAAAAACTTATGATAACCCAAGTGATATGTTAGAAATATCATAGGCCACATGTGATGTCAGATGCAAGTGGACAAGTGGGTGAGTTGGAACTGAGTAGAATGACTTAGATATCCCAATAATTAAGGCAAAACATTATAGCAAGGAAAACTCATAACTTAGAAAATTTGAATCTGGGTCTTTCTTTAAAATCTAGATATTTGAATATTTGGATTTTAAAGAAAGGTCCAGATTTTGGATATCATTATGATAGTGCAAATAACACAATATGTATATTTCATATTTCAAGAGTGCGTGACAGTTGAAATGTTGGTGTTAAGTGGATAGAGCAAAAATTGGGATCTAGATGTTGAGTGGTAGGTAAAACATTATGGATTCCAGGTGGTAGGATATGTTGGGCCACATGAAATGGATTTTCAAGCCGCTCAAAATGCAAATGACAGAGATTCCTTACATTTGGAGGTAGATTCCTTTAGAAAATATCTTTCAGAAAAGTAAATATCAATGAAAGCCTCCTCATGATTTCATCCTGACTTGAAACACCAGCTTGATACTACCATAGAGAAGTTAATAGCTTACATTGAGGAATTCATTTAATATTATACTTTGGAAATTGTTCCTTGCATGGAGAGATTGTCTTATCTTGATACAAGCCTCCTTTTTCTTATTAAAAAATAGAATGTAGTTAATTCTCATAAGTGAACCTGGTTCATAGATGTTTTTTTAAGCTTGATTCTGATTATGGAAATTCATTGGAAAAATAAGCTATAATTTCTTTGGACATGTTCCTCAGAGAAATATTCAATTACGAAGAAAAGGAAGTAGACCTTATAAATGAAAAGTAAATGTGATGAATTCAAATAAAACCTCAAAATGAAGAATAAATTAGGGAATTGAAGGACCTTTTATGTAAATTTTATGAGAATCTTAAATAAATGAGAATGGATAACAAAAAAATAAGAACTAATATTGAGCAGACAGAAAGCAAATTGTTGTTAGTTAGAGAAAATCTGATATTTAAGACATCTGATATTTTTGTTTCTTGTATCATGATGATTGTTTTATTTTCCCTTTTAATTCGATCTTTGAGATATCTCTTCTTAATCTAGTTCCTTGACATTTTGTAAATGGCATGTATATGCTGGCAATGATGGCAGTTATACAATTGTCGTTCATATTCTTCATCTCTCGAAAAGTAAAAAGCATTTGTTTGATGCACTTAGTTTATTTTCTGCATTCATAACATTAAAGGAACTGAAAAGAAAAACTTGCATTTGCATGTAGGATTGTGTTTTTTTTGCAAAAAAGGAACATTAGGAAATCTGCATTTAGTTTTGTGCTCAATGTTTTCTTTTGTTCATTGATTTGCTTGCTCACGAAATTATTTTCTCTCTTCCCTTTGTAGCTAGGTCTTTCATTGAAAAACTAAAAGTGAAAAGTTTGCTTATCATTCTTAGTTTGCATTTAGGAATTTCTACATACATCATCGCGGTACCATTGAAAGGCAAATTGTTAAGCAAGATCAACATAAAATTAATCTCAATTTATCTAAAAATGCATTCGAACCATAACGATAACATTTAGAAGGTCTAGGCTAGAGACGTGTTCCGGCGTCGTAAAACATAGCAGCTGTCGTTAACTTGTCTGCGATACATTCCGAGTGTGATATCTCACCCCACGTACGTAAGTATATCGTAGCATGTCCCTTGGGGCGGCGTTACAGTACGATAAGTATATAGGTGGTGCTCTCACTGTGCGGTTTCGCATTAGACAGCGCTAATACGGACTTGGGCCTCCACGTACCTTCGGGTATATTTGGGAGGACAACTTTTAGGTGCTATCCATCCATAGTGAACCGAGTCGGCCGCCTTTAAATTGTGATACACCGAACACAACATTCGAGGAGATTGCCTGCCCGTACTTCTTGGCTTGCCAGGAGGTATTCTGCAGTTCACAGTTTACTGGTAAACCCTTTTGCCTAGCATTACCCTCTTTTTGTTTATTTATTTTTGGTTAAAATTAATCAGTAATCATGGAAGAACATAATCCTACCCCCATCGTTCGCGTAGATTAGCTTTAAAACCACCTTTACCACTAGAAGTTACTTCTAGTAGGCGAAGGCGATCAAAATCTGCCCAACAGTGATGTTGATGTTGTGGATGATATTACTTGATGCTTCATGATGGGTGTTCTTTCTCACTTTCACATAATCTTGTTATAGTCTCTGTTTGATGCTTTTGTTGCTATGGTCATGTCAGGCATTAATTAATTGTCTTCAATGTTCAATGTGTGAAGAGTGCAAATGTTCCCTTGATGCAGTTTAAATTCAGGCACAATAGACTGCTGTTATGCACCATGTTTCCCTGGCTCCTACATATTGGAATATGCCCAAAATGATTTTGGAGAGTGATATCCATTCATGGAAGGATATTTGCACTCGTCCTTCATGGAAGTTTATTTGCACTTGTCTTTCATTCTCTCATGAACCAAGTGAAATTTCTTGGGGAATTTCTAATCAACAAGTTTTAGGAGTTTGTGTCAGATTTGGGTAGACTCGTAGAATGATTAGCTTGTGGCTGCTATAAACTCTTTTTGTCAACCCATGGATGCATGGGTTAAATTTACACTTGATTTGCAGTTTCCAATGATTTGACACTAAGAATCATTGGTTGACTGTGGTGATTCGTTGACTTCTTTTCTTCTTTTTTGCCCCTTTCCCTTAGATGGTCATTCATGGGAGGGGAAGTTCCAGTGAATGTATGATTTGTGGTGTGTATTTATCTATTGGTTAACTCTTTGGTAACATCCCATGACTGTTATTTCAATGGAACTTGGTTAAATAACAAACACTAAGTGCTAATTAGGAGTTTTAAATGTTTGATACAATAACTAATTTTGCTTTATAGGATCCCAAATGTGCTTTTTTGGGCTTGAAACTTTACATGGCACCCGTGTGTTTACAAATCATGGAAAACATTTGAGTCTTTTTAGGTTATTTCATGGCCATACTGGACGTGTTTCACTATGGAAAGGAAACTATGGTCAACAAGAGGACAATGTCTTAAGGGATTTCTTTCCATTGATAAGTAAAAGAATCACTAGTAACTGACTAGTTTCCTTCCTCACTTTTATCATGGAAAATGATAGAGGATATGTTTCAACTTCTTATAACCAATTCTTTACAACTTAAGTGAGAGGTGTTTTGGAAAGGATGATTAAAGTTATTGTAATATTTTGTTGTTTTGTTTAAAGCTTTCAAGTGTTCATTAGGTGATTTGGAGATATGATTTAATTTAGTGGAAATTTTTTTATATTTTATATTTGAATGATGTTCTTTGTTTTATAGATGATGACTCATGATGTTATTGTTTTGTGTATAATGATTTATTTTTGCTTTTGGGCTTGGGCCTTGGCGCAACATTTTAATAAAAAATTGCATAATGGTTTTTGTGAACATTACACTTATTTTACTTTGAAAGCTACTTACAAATCTAGTAATTCTCAACTCTTGGAAACTATTGATGCAGGTTTCTAGATCGATTTGAAATTTTACTTCTGGAATATTTAGTGAGATGTCAAAATATAATCCTGGGAAGAAACTATCAAGGAAAATTGATGTATTATCATACTTTAAAAAGTCTCAATCCAAGAATACACATTCTCTTCATGCTTCAAGCTCCTTTGAACAATCTGTTACCGAGAGAGATGTTAACTCTTGTGAAAATGCATCTGATATCCATATGATGGATGAAATAATAGGTTCCTCAAGTGATCAGGGTGAGATAAATGCAGTTTCAACATAAATTAATGATGAAAATGTTAAAGATATTTCCTTGGAAGGTGACACAAACCATTCACTGAAAAGGAAAAAAGGCCAGTGGACCATAGGGAGAAAATTCCAAGATGATTGGCTCTCAAGTTTTCCATTTATTGAAGAAATACCTTCTACAAATGAGGATTTACGAGAAGTTAAATGTCTTGTGTGTAGTTGGAAAAGTTGCAAGGTAGTGAAATTTCAGATGAAGCTAGATACAATACAAAAGCATGCAGGAAAGGTTTATGAAAAGAAAATTGTAAATGGTAAAGAGAAATCTATTGTCAGATGGAAATCTTTGGAGGAATGCCAACATAGCCAATGTGTGGAAGAATACAAAAAATATTTAATAAATAAGAAGAAACTTGAGGCAAGTGGAGGAACCATCATATCACAATTTGAAAAGACGATGGAAAGAAGTTTGTTATCCAAGACGATACAATTGAGCACTGTATTTCACATCTTAAGTAAAGGTCGTCCTATGACAGATTATCCAGATCAGATGAAATTTCTATCTTTTCTTCACGTGCCAAACTTTCCATCTTCTCATTAGTCCGTAACTAGTGGTTGGGAATGGGCAAGATATCTAGCTCAAGTAGAAATTGATGATTTGAAACAGGAGATTGCAAATGCTAGGTTTTTGGCATTGTCTTTGGATGAGGTTACAGCTATTGATAATACTTCATGGATTTGCATGAGCATTTATATGGTTAATGACCATATTAGGCATTCCTATCTACTTGGGATTAAAAAGATGAGAGAGACTTCTACAGCTAAAAATATTTATGAACTTGTTCTTAATACTTTGAAGGAAAGTGGTATGGATCATTTAATGATTGCAAAAAAGTTGGTATGTGTTGGAGCAGATGGAGCATCGGTAATGCAAGGACAAAGGAATGGTCTTTGTGTTAAACTACAACTATCAGCTTCGCCATATATGATTAATATTCATTGTATGGCTCATAGGATGAATCTTGCATTTAAAATAGTAAGCAAGTTTCCATTAGTTTCAAAAGTTGAAGATCTTGTACGTGAGACTCATGCATACTTTTCTCGTAGTCCCAAATGATATTTAGAGTTTCAACAATTTGCATATGGTGTTACGGATGGAAAAAAACTATTGAAAGATGTTGATACAAGATGGATCTCATTAAATGGACCAGCTCAAAGACTATTTAGTGAGTTCAAATCTTTGGTAGGGTTGATGTATGAAAATCGCTACAATGTAGACAAAGCTCAAGATCTTCTTTTTCGACTAACTGATATAGAAACATTATTGACATTGGCTGAAATTCTTCCTATGCTACATGAAATGAATGTCCTCGTGAAAATGTCTCAGAATCGCACAATGTATATTGCCGAATACACAAATGCGAGAAAGTCAGCATGCCTTGCATTGGATAATTTGTATATGATGCCAGACTCTTTTATTGGTCCAGAGTTTACAAGTTGGACTAAGATCATCAATATAGAAAATACTGAAAAAATTTTGACGTTTGATGAAAAAGGGATACTATGTATCACAGTGCATGGGTATATGGTCCCCTTTCATTATATTAGTAAAGACGAGACGAATCACCAAAGATTGCCCCGTGTCAAGAGACCAATTTGATAATATTGTGATCTCAGTGAGACAAAATTTGATAGAAATTACAAGATCACTATCATCAGAGATAAGAAAACGATTTCCTCGAGATGAATTGTTGGAGGCCATGTGTGTGGTATACCCTCAATATTGGAACAATTGTCAATGTTCAAGAAATTTAAAAGCCAATTTTCAAAAGAGATTAAAATGTTTAGTAGACCACTTTTGCAAGAAAGTCTCGATACATGGAGAACAGATTGAAGGTATTTTAGATTCATCAAAATTGTATCAACAAGGTGGATGCTTTGCTGAAACAATGTGGAAGCAATATCCCTTTTTGGAGAATCCTAATGAAAACGGTGCTATAACAAGATTATGGAATACTTTAAGTGCTAGCCAATACCTGCAAGAAAACATATCAGAATATTTTAAATTAGCAGATTTGTGTCAAACCATGATTTTGGGATCAGTGGAGGATGAGAGAATGTTTAGTGCACTATCATTTTTGAAGTCAAATTTGAGGAACAAGCTTGATAAACATGTGGATACATGTTTAAGATTATATGTAACAAAGTATGACGTTGACAATTTTCCATATGAAAGAGCACTAGCGCTTTGGCGATCAGATTGTGATAGAAGGGGAGAAAACAATATAACAAATTTATTTAATGAACTTGATACAGAACATAATGTTTTGGAGGCTCATAATGACAGTACATCTGGAGAAGATCATGTTCACAATGTAGAAAATGATGACCAAGATGAGAATTGGGAAATTGAAATACCCTAGGACTCTTATTTTGGTATACATGTTCCGTTGATCATGCAAGATTACTACATGTCAAATTCAGGTAAAAATGGGTTCTATATTTTGTATTTTTCATTGTAACATTGCAGCTACATTTATTTCATGTGTGTTATTTTAATATTGATATTTCATATTTAATCCTTACATTGTTTGTTTCTTATTTGTGACAGGAAATGAAGCTGGATTTGATAATTTTGGGACCTATTTTCAAATAAATAGCATTTGACTAGTATTAAATGATAAATAACTAATTTAACAAGACTAATGCAAAGCATCAATGGGCTCATTCAAGTACATGAAACTACCTTGATGTCTAGCTTTGACATCTTGGAAAATTTTAATGGTATATATGTTGCTTGTGTTTGGGGAATTTTGTTGAGTTTCAAGTTTTATATTTTCTTGGAAAATAATTATTGATATTTGGAAAATGTGTGATTTTATATTGGTATTGGAAACGAAGCTAGTTTTGATCTTTGATTGGAAATGAAGTCAAATTTGATGAAGTTGGGACCTATTTCTTTTCACATAGATAGTGTCATAGTATTAAATGATAAAGAACTAATTTAAGAAGTCTAACGCTAAGCAACAATGGGCTTATTCAAGTACATGAAATTGTGTTAATGTCTAGCCTTGATATCTTTGAAAATGTTAGTGGTTTGTTTGTTGCTTGTTTAGAGGATTTTGTTGAGTTTGAAATTAGTCTCTTGAATGCTTATGGTTCTCATATCATGCATATATTGATAGATCGATAGATCTAGTTCTATTATTATAATCATTATTGTTTTCTTTATATATTTGGTGGTTTGAGGAAAGATATTTTATTTCCTTTCACTTTGTGGCATGATTTCAACATCTTCACCTTTTAGAATATAGTAAAATATTTTTCTTATTATAGATTTTTCTTGGAAAAGAATTATTGAGAGTTAGGTGAAAATGCACAATGTTGTGTAGCATTAGTGTGATAAATATGGGATAGTGCAAAGCATAGTTTTGAAGATTAGTCTAAGTTGACTCGTACCTAATCAACTCAGTCAAGTTGATTGTTGGTTGAACGGCTAATTGTTAGTTCAATGGACAGAAGGTCTTGCAGGCATAAATACCAAAGGGAAAAATGGAGCCCATCATGGGGTACTCTTTGTAATTCTCCACCACTACTACCTTCCATGCTTCCTCAAACTCCTCTCCAACCTCAATATCAGTGCTAGTAGTAGCATGACAAACAACACTACGCTTAGCAGAACTAGAAGAACGCGTTTTCCAAACTACACGAGAACTAATTCCCTCACGAGTCACCATGTGCCATGCTTGGTCTCGGTGGTTCTCTTCCTTCTACTCCCGGTTCAATTACCATATCTTCACTGGAACCAACACTCTGAACTCCACTAGACAACGATTCACCATTTTGTAGTAGTGATTCGCCATTTGTACTGGTGATTCGCCATGATTTTACAGGATAATATAATCTCGTGAGAGATTCGCCAAAAAATTATATAGACATATTATATTATTAATAAAATCGCCTTCTATTTTTCCTATGTATCATGGGGATTCGCCTATTTTTTATATATATAAATTTAGGGGGGTTCTTAAAATTTTCCCTGGAGTCAGCTACAAGTTTAAAGAGAAATCATTAGGACTTGGAAGCCCATAGTTAAAGATTGATGGTGCAAAGGGTAGCAGATCCAAGAAAAGGAACAAGGAGGGAAGTGAAGATAACGTGAGGGATGGAACTCCTCTTATTACTCTCGAGATAAGGATAGGAATCCTTGAGTATATTCCTAGTGTTGCCACCAAAATATTCAAGAAGGAAAAGCCTCCTGCATTTGATGGGGAGGTGAATAAGGTTGAAGAAGTGGATGCATGGCTAATAGGGATGAAGAATTTTTTCAAAGTCCATAATTACTCTAAACATTTTAAATAAAGGGTAATCACCTTTAGCCTAAGAGGAAAATCTAATATCTCATGGGAATACCTAAAGAATGTGAAGTACATTCAAGCAGAAGAGTTGTCTTGGAGGAGATTTGAAATACATTTATGAGAGAAGTAATTTTATGAAGGGTACTATGACAGCAAGGCCAAGGAGTTTTATGAACTCAAAATGGGGTAGATGTCAATTGATGAATATACAACCAAATTTTTTGAAACTCTAAGGTATGTTCCCTATATCAGGGAAGATAAAATGAAGATTCAAAGATATCTCAGTGGAATTCCACAAACATTCAGGGATAGAATAGAGTTTGATGAGCCACAAACTATAGATGATGATATCCATAAACTAAAGTATTTCTACAAGTAATCCAATCATATGTCTGAGTACAAGGATGATAAGGGAAATTCCAACTATAAAGGCAAGGAGAAGAAGTTTGCGGGATGTCAGCAAGGTGGAAGTATGAGGCTTATCACTACTAGTGGTCATAACCAGATTTCTAAAAATATTAGAGAAGGAGTGGAGTGGTCCTAGAAGAAACCTATCGTATGCTAGGAGTGCAGGGAAAACCAATTGTAGAGGGATTATCCTCGGATATAGATGAAACACCTAAGAATACACAACATACAGGGAGACAAAACAGTCAATGACATGGCACTAATTATTCCACCCATATATGAACTAGTGAATAATAGATAGGATAAACATCAAGCTTTGATTATTGAAATAGAAGGTCTGATCAATGACCAAATCATTTCTATTTTAATTGACCATGGTTCAAATTTTACTTATGTAAGCCTAGCAGTGGTTGAGAAATGCACATTACAAAAGGAAGCACACAAGGATTCGTGGCTTGTATAGTTGGTCATAGTAATGAAGAAACAAGCAGAGAGCATAGGAAAATATTGCTTAGTTGTGGTAGGATTAATTCCCACAAACATGAACCTAAACTTGATGCTTTCGAGTGCATATGACATCCTCATCAGAATGGAATGGTTGGAAAGCCATAGGACAAAAGTTGACTATTTTAGAAAATCAATTAAATGCCTCAATGAGGACGGTTAAAGATGGTGTTGCAAGGAAAATTGAAATTGACATTGGTCAAGATAGTGATTGTGCTAAAATTAAAAGGATGTAAATTTTATGTTGTTCAGTTCTAAAACAATTTGAAGATGTGTTCCCTAAGAAAACCCTTGGACTACCACCAAACAGGGAAATCTAATTCTCTATAGAATTGTTTCCAAGGACAATGTCGACATCTAAAACTATTTACCGAATGAGTATGTTTGAATTAATAGAGATGAAGCTACAGCTAAAAGAAATGTTAGATAAAGGTCATATTAGGCTGAGTGTATCACCTTGGGGAGCACCAATTTTGTTTGTGAAAAATAAATATGGTATACTAGGACTTTGCATAGACTATAGGCAACTCAAAAAAGCCATTGTTAAGAACAAATACCATTTTCCATGAATTGATGATTTGTTTTATCAGTTATGATGGATAGTATCATTTTCTAAGATTTATTTGAGATCTAGGCCGCACTAGGTGTGCATTATCATAACAAGGTATGGGCATTAAGAATTTTCAGTTGTGCCCTTTGGGCTTACTAATACACCTGCTACCTTCATGTGCCTGATGAACAATGTATTGAGTTGATACCTAGACAAGTTTGTATTAGTGTATGTTGATGACATATTGGTTTTCTCAAAAACCAAGGAGGAGCACGAAAACACCTAGTTGTGGTGTTACGATTATTAAGCGAGTACAATATGTTAATACTCTTCTTATGAGAAATTTTCAAAGTAATGTCCTTGGCCATTGGTCAATTATGAATACCTCCCTAGTTAAGAGGGAGTGTTGAGGAATGTAACTAGTATCAGTCTTCATAATTGTATTTTTCTCATGACATGATGTAACTATTATTGTACTTGTCAAAAGAAAGAAAAAAGAAAATTTATGTAAAAGAAAAAAACAATTTATTTAAATCATGGGTTTGATGCTCAAAGTATTTGGGTCCTAGGTCAAAGCACCCATTCTGTGTGTTGAGAAATCTAGGGGCAACTAGAGTAGGTCATTTCTCTTAATTTCATAACTTCTTGTGATATCTTTTTACTTGTCTTGATTAGATTCTTCTTCAACTTGATTATTATTGTGTTCTTTATATCATCAAACAGCTACCAAACAATAAAGAACAACGAGGCAAAAGGACACAAGATATAGGCTATCAGCCAAGGTCAAAACCTCTCCTTTTGAGAGGAAAACCCACAAGAACTCTTCTCTTCTTATAGAACTTCAATTGACGAATTCCAAGACCTGTGACCCTTGACCAAGACTCCTCCAAGACCAAGTTAACCTTTCTTCTTGATTTGCATAGCTTCCAGCAACAAACTTCGACCTTCCAGCAACTTCAACCCCCAGCGACAATTTCTGCAACTTCGACCCAGTAGATTCACAGCTTCGACCTTGATGCAGCGTCACAACTTCACAACTTCGACCTAGAAGCAGCTTCACAGCTTCGATGTAGCTTCAAAATTTCGTCTTGCCCAGTAACTGTAGAAACCCTAACAAGGGAGAGAGAGAGAGAGAGAGGCCCAAAACTTCGGTCTTGTTCTTCTTTTGCTTCTTCGTCCTTTTCCAGCTTCTATCTTGAGGAGATCGAACTTGCTTGAGAGTATATCCAAATGAGGTCAAGTTCCTTCTTATATATAGTTTTTTGAAGGGTATGAATTGTTATCTTTAGGTCGACTTGATCTTTGCGCCATGACGATGTCTTGGAGGGTCTTTTGACTCAAATAAAATTTCTTTACAATATGTAACATGCCCAAATAGGTCTTCAATACATGACAATGACTCAATTGACTTTATGACAAACCTAGAAGCACTCAATGGGTGCTTGACCTAAAAATAAATTTCCCTTGAGCATAAAACCCATGTCTCAAGAATAACAATAATAAATTTATTTTTCACTTGTCATTAAATACATAAAATCATGATTACATATGTCATTATGAAGACCAAACCTAGTTACATATTTCAACACTCCGTCTTAACTAGGGAGGTATTCATAATCCATACAAGGTACTTAACTAGGGAGGTATTGGTAACCCATTTGTTTACATCATATCAACCATCATTGTCACATAGCAAGGCCTTGACTAACAGCTCTATCTCTCCACAAGATTTGGTTAAAATTGGCAACTAGGGCCGCATTCCACTTAGGACAACTCCTATGGGGAAGATTATTGCAGTATTGAATTCCTCTCTTCAAGAGGACCAAAATCGATCTAAAGATTGCTAAATTTGGATAAGGAAAAATATTTATTCATTCAAATTAAATTTCATAAGGCATAACCTTATTTAGGCAGGAAAATTGAAAATTTGAAAATTTGAATTTCCCTCCTCATGTGACCAAGTTGGCTTACCCATGAAGAATATAAATAGGCTATTCATCTACCTCACTGAGATGCTTCGATTTGCTTATCTATCTCTGACTTAAGCGAAGGAAACGATAGTAAAGACAGAAGGGAGAGAATCGTTCAGTTTTCCCTCGCTCCAGCAATCAAAAAAGTCTCAAGTTTTCACTGTGGTATTCATTTTTGTGACACCGTGTAAGGCATTATCTGATCTTCCTAAAGAAGAGCTTCAGAACGACTTTCGGCCTCTCTTAAAGACCTTGTTGCAGAAATTCTGGAGCCACTATGATAAGAAGCCCAAATGAAGGAAGGAGGACTTGTGCTCTGTCCTCACGATGACTGTTTGAGCAGGCCAAGTATAGGTCCATATAGGTCGAGACTCCTAGTGCAAATCTGGGTTGTTTTTAATTTTATGATTCGTTTGGGGCTACTTTCCTTCATGATGAAACTGTAGGTCTGCATCATCACTTAGACAGAAAGACACACTTTGTTCCATTGCTTGAATAGGGCTGGAAGTATGAACAGAGGGTTGGAGATTGACCCTACAGCCAGCATGTAACAACCGTGAGACCAGAAAGGTATGCCACAGCTATTGAAGGCCTTGGAGATGTGAAAGGAATGGCTAACAGGGAGCTGATGGAAGCCCTAACCGATCATCCTTGTCTACAACTGACACACTCCAGATTTTGGTATTAAAGTTGAAGGTATGTGCAAGTTTTGAGTATGGTTGTCTCCATACTTTAGGCTGCAGATCACTGGTATTATTACAGAGAAGGTAAAGGTTATAGTGACTGTTTGAAGGAGTCAACACCACCATAGTCTTATTGAGTATGATATCAGTGGTAGCCCTATCTAGATCACGCTGCTACATCAGTTTGACGCCAGGGTTAAGTTTGTCTTCTTCGGAATTGGTATTGTTAGGTCTTTTATTTATCTGCCATATGGAAAGTCAATTTTGACTGAGAATTTTTGTACTCTCTCTCTCTGCTGAGCATTTGATATTAATGATAAGGAAGATTGATCAAGGGTTTTCCCCATCTTGGGGTTTTTCCTTGGCTTGAGCCAATTTTTTTGTTCCCTTGTCTTGGCTTGTCTTTTGCATTATGGCTTAAGTTATTTCTTCAGTTACCATCAATGTAATAATGATTTACGTGATTGAATGAAATATAAATTAAGCTATCTTGGAAACTGACTTAAGCAAGGGTAGAAAGAGAAAGCAATTACATGAAGGAGTTAACTGACAAGTCTCATTGGTCTCTGTTGTCTGAAAATGAGTCAACTTGAAGCATGAGTGCACATTTGCTGTAGTTAGAAGAAAAAGGGTCTCGACCTCTTCAAGAATGGGAGCAGAGGGAGAAAACTCTTTGGAAGACCCTATCAGTGACTAAATCAAGTATCTTTGAAGTTTGAAGCTAGTCAAATTGCTTTACCAGGTGGTATATTTTATTATAGGAAGATGTTCTGATATGAGAAGTCTTATAATGGACTCGTTTGTCTCTGGACCTCCCTCACTCTACAAGACTGTATGTCTGTCTCACACCTGCACTAATACAAGTTCTTCGCTTAGCATTGACATCCATCTGATCACATCTCTATATCATGGATATGTCTCGGCATCATAACTGCAGCAGTATAGCATGATTGATCATACTCACGATTGCATCGATCATTATGTCAGCATGTGTGGCATCGTGTATCTGTTTTGAACATTTAACATTATATCCATGTACAGATACAACCTCATCGCATAGTAAGGGGCAGAAAATCATATATCGTTATGCATCAGTTTGGTACATGAGTATGGACTTCACTTATGGTCTTCCTCTCATGACTCATATATCCCTTTTTGACATCTCTGTGTCAATTCTATGACTTGCACTGTGATTCTCTATCACGCATCAATTGTATTGTTTCAATGGGTTATGGACAAGCATCACAGTTGTTCAGATTGTATGGCATCACAGCTTTAACTTTGTCACAGTTATGGTACCTTAGATCAGATATATGGTCAGAATATCACAATCATGGTAGGTGTATGACTTTCGCATCACATCTAATTACAGTGCAGTTTTATGTTCATGGCCTTTGAGCATTACGGTCACGATATCATCATATAAGGATAGTCAAAATCAGTTGTATGCATTGGCTCCACTGTTCAATAAATGTATTCCTTGGCGTATCAAGCATCTATACTCGGATGTTTGTTGTGTTTAGTCTCACTTCAGAGGACGTATTCAAGTTTGATTCAAAGAAAGGTCAAATTTATATGGTTGTTCAAATCACCCTAAATGCTAGAAAGTGGACAACATACTTTAAATTATAGACTTGGCTTTCATGTCATATTACTAGAGTATTTGTCATGAAAATACTCAGTGGTGATGAGAGTTCTCCTGTTTGTCATGACGCATGACAGAATGATGGTTGTAAAAATAGCAATGTGGAAAAAGTCGGAGTCGGGATTATTTCGGCAAGGGTAAAAAAGTTGAAAAAGTCGGCAAAGTCGGGACTTTTTCGAAAAAGTCGGCAAAAAGTCGGCAAAATTAAAAAAATACAAAATTATTCAAAAAATTTCAATTTTTTTAGCATCTAAAGTATCCACAACATCAAATAAATGCATTTCCACATAAACATGTAAAGAAAGCTAATATATAATATGTATATGAAGTCTAGTGGTACATCACATATCAAAATAGTGAATCGAGTCCTGAATCTTGAGTCTCAGTCTCAAGAGTCAAAATATCAACAAAAAATATAATAATGTATATCATGAGTCATCTCCATGTCATAAAGTAAGTCACTAAGATGAAGATCCCCTGCCCCTTTTACGGGAATAGGGAATGGCTTTGCCTTTTCCTCTAGAGGAAGAAGGCTCTGCCCCTCGGGATACAGATGGACCTAGTCGTCCTCTAGAAGCAAAAAAAATAGTTGGCCTCTGTCCTCTTCCACTGACACTGCCACTGCTACTGCCCATCCTAGATGGTGTCAACTCCTCCTCCACATCCTCCTCCTGCTCTGCCTCCTGACTCTGCTCCTCCTCCTCTCCCACTAGCTCCTCTTGCTGTACATCTGCTTCCTCCTCTGGCACTAGTGCCTCTGGATCCACATCTAACCAATCAGGGGTTGATTCCATGACCGGCCTCTCAGTCTCGACCCTCCATGCAGCAGTGGTATCAATATTGTCCAATGAAATGGCATCCATATCAGGAGTTTTCTGAATTTGTCTCATCCACAATCGAAGATTGTAGTAGACATACACCATGTCATTTAGACGTTGGGATTCCAATCTGTAAAAGGGTCATAGATTATAAATTAGTACTTGGAAAATTTATATAGTAAAAATAATCAAATTATTTCAAAAATTTAATTTGAAATTTTTTTACCTATTGCGCTTTTTGCTATGTATTTTGTCAAAGACACTCCAATTGCGCTCACACCCAGAGGAACTGGATGTCTGGCTGAGTACTCGGATGGCAAGCTTTTGGAGATGGGGTACTCTACCACCATAGCTTGTCCACCAAGCATCTACAAGTTAAAATAAAAATGAGAAGCAAAAATTATGAAGAGACAATGAATTATTAAATTTGAAAGTTGAAACACACTGAAGCTTACCTGGCATTTTGGTCGTCCTATTCTTAATAGCCATGGTAAAACCAAATGTGCCACCTACCATCCTATATATTTCCATTTCTTTGGAAATTTCTTCACGTTCTTGCTCAGATACCACCATCCTCTCAACACATGTGAAGAATCCATCCATCACCTCGGCATCAAATCTGAAACCACAGGAGTAAGAAAATGCGGGGTTGAAGTAGATACTTGCAGCATGAATGGGGCGATGGAGGGTATTGTTCCATCGGTCATCAATCACTCTCCATATGACCTGTTGTTTCTCTAACCCCTCATCTCCCTTATCTGCATAATAAGCACGAATGGCTTCTTTGGCCCTATCCATGGCCTCATACAAGTAGCCCATTGTGGGCTTCTCTCCATCAACCAACCGAAAAACCCTTACCAAAGGTTCTGAAATGGCACACACCTCCTCTACTCCTGCCCAAAACCCCTGATCATATGAAACAAGTCTGCATATGCCCTCTCCCTCTGGTTTGCGGCTAATAGATAACTCACGCCAATCCTGTGAAAGAAACATGCTCTTCACGTCCCACATAGAATTCAACAAAGACTGAAGAGATATGAAAGTAGTGGCAAAGCGTGTTATCGCAGGACGCACCAACTCTTTGTTGTTGGTGAATCTTCTCATCAAGCTAAGCACAGATGCATGATTGTAAATAAATTTTGTTATGCTCTTGGATGATTCAACAATATGTCTCACCATAGGAATCTTACCTATATCCTCCAACATCAAGTCAATACACAATGAGCAGCACAAGGTGTCCAAAACAGGGTAGGATACCTTTCCATAAGCAACCTGCCAGCTGCAACATAATTTGCAGCGTTGTCCGTTATGACTTGGACAACATTCTGTGGGCCTATTTCCTGAATGAAGATGTCCAACAACTCACATAATAAACGCGCATCTTTAATGTGTGCAGATGCGTCAACAGATTTTATAAACATTGTCCCCTTGGGACAACTAACCAAGAAGTTAAGAAGGGTCCTACCCTTCTGGTCAGTCCAACCATCTGACATGACTGTGCATCCAGTGTGTTCCCAAGATGCCCTAAACTCCTCCAGTCTAGCAGTGCAATCATTCTTTTCCTCTTGAAAAAGAGGCCCTCTCAACTGTGCAAAGGTAGGGGCTTTGTACCCCGGGCCAACGACAGCAACAGCATCAAACATAGGTTGGTAGAATGGGTTTGTCTTGGCAATGTTGAAAGGAACATCACTCCATAGAAGACATCTACTCACCAACCTGTCAGCTTCTGCCTTTTCCTTTTTTTTAATTGCTGATTTGATGCCAGGTTGTGCACCAGGTGTCGTTCTAGGGACAAAAAAGGATGAAAAAGCTGAGGGGGTGGAACTGGAAGGTAATGCTAAACCAGAAGAAGCACTCTCACTTACCCCCTGTGTTGAGCTCCCTACAAGTTGCCTTTTTATTACTGCCCTGGTGTCTTTGCCATCTTCTTTTTCCACCAAGGCTTTAATGGCCTGTCGGATCATTTCTGGACCCGGATTTGGGCAAAGTTCTACATTTTGCCCTGGAATTTGCCCTATATGGCAATTTAATCTGGCAATACCCCCTGACATATGCTTTCCACACAACTTGCAAGACAAATACATTCTATTGAGTCCTCCAGTTTCGGGTATAATATCAGGTTCACCATACTGCCAGAAAGGATCCAAAATCCTTGGCATTTTGTTTGAAACTTTTTGATGTTTGAACCTGGGCACAAAACAAAAATTAAAAAAAATATTAAATAATAAAAATTGCCCATCACATAAATTAAAATTTAAAATCACTAAATAGTAGATTGGGCACTAATAATATGGAGTAACTAAACCATGGAGGAGAAATGCTACCATGTTGGTATGCTGTGAGATTGTTGGCATACGTTGAGAGAAGGAAAGTATGTTGTCTATTAATGTTGAGAATGCAGCAAGATGATGGAGCTTAGTGAAATGAAGTCGCCTTCACTAAGTGGGCCCGCAGGCAAATTCTGGCGCAAAGTCTATTTTTAGACTATGTCTATTTTTAGACATACTGAGCATAATTTGGGAATTCTACTTGGAGATTCTTAAAGTATGCGACATGTCGGTAAAAATAGATGAGACCCTTATTTTTAGGACCCAGGCTATTTTTAGACTGATCTCCTAAAATATGGAAGTCAAATATTATTTACCCTTAATAATATTTTGACTATAAACAGCAGTTTACTCTCTTGGCGCACTTCAGTTTGAGTCATGGAGGTGACTCATGCAACTGACACAAGGAATCACGTGGTTCCTAGGGTTTGATGGCATCTTTCATGGTTGGCTTCAGTTAGACTTCAGTGGCAGGAGTTTTGGAGGAGTTAACGAGACAGATAGTGGAGTTGTGTTCTGTTTGTTTTAGTTGAACTAGTTGGGATTAGTTAACTAACTAATCAACTAGATATGAGTGGAGTAAATTAAATAATATTTAATTTACTAAATATTAACTCATTAGTCAACTCAAGAACACCTCAGTTCACTACAGTGCATGATCAGTTCAGTGGAGACCAGTGGAAGAGGTAGATGAAAGGGTGAGTAAAGCTATCAGTTGGAGGATCAGTTTTGCATGGGATTTGCATTACACTTGGAGGAATTGTCCATGAAAATTGCGCAGTCAAGCCAAGGGGATTCGAACCTTGGATCTCTTCATATACATGCCATGATTGCGCAATAGAGGCAAGGCAATTGGCAGGGAGTTTTGAACCAGTGACTTGTTCAAAACTAAGCTAGATTGTGTGTGACTTTATGAGAAAGTACTGAGTACTTGTGAGGAGTATTGTACTTGTTTGGTTACATGATTTCTCCATTATAATATACACAATAGCTGCGGGGTTTTCAGCTATAGGCTTTCCCCATACATTCTGAGTTAATGTGTGATTGATTTGATGTGTGATTGCTTCTGTTATTTCCGCATGTGACAATTAATTGTAGAAGAAGGTTATGTGTTATGTATGCAATTCGAAATTGATATATGACCAGGTTAATCTTCAGTGAATAAGTGATTTATTCAGCTAATTTCTACAATTAATGCTAATATTGCACTGTGCCTAGAGGTAATATACTGCTGTTTTAGTCTAGAATGATTAGAGACGTGGCTGTTAAAAATATTTTTTTAAAAGGGAAATTTATATTAGTATAAAAAGTCTCCTAAAAAAATTAAAATACTAACATATTGAAATTTATGCATAACACAGTAACACTCAATGACATATTCCAAGTCTTTAGACATGATCTGAATTTTTTTGAAATGCAGAGTAGGATCTTAAATTTAAAATCGTTCCCTACGGCTACTGCCTCGATTTGCAATCGAATAAAAAATGTTATGTCTGGACTCTGTATAAAAAAATCATGTTATGTATATATAATATATATATCTAATTTTACAGTCAACGATTCCCTGGGTTCCAGTGTTGGAGATTTTCGTGGCCAGCTTGTATGGAAGTGACATAGTCTGAGGGATTTTATAACAATGAAGGGGATGCCATTCGTTTTGCTGTATAGAGTTGACGGGAAAAAGAATTTGGAACCTAAGATCGCTGTAGAACGAAAATGGCAAGCCGCAAATGTTTTAACTTACCTGGCGGCGGCAGCAGCAAACCCTGGCGGCGGCACAACTCCACAGTGGCAAACCCTGGCGGCGGCACAACTTTCCGGTGATTGCAATCCGATTTCTGAAACCCTCTAGCTCGAGTCTCGACTCCACAGTGTTAAATGCCGCGGGCGGGCGGACATCCGACAAACAAAACAAAATAAGACCAAAAAAAAACGAAATTTCCGGCATTTATAATCACATTCACGATTTTTTGGATCGAATCGGGAAAAAATCGGGCATATAACGAAAAAATCGGGACTTTTTCAAATTTCAAAAATTCTGGAAAAAATCGGCCGATTTAATCGGCATCTTGAAAAAATCGGGACTTTTTGAAAAAGTCGCGATTTTTTCGGGACTTTT